>JAILXH010151963.1:0-26432 GCA_023558415.1 Piaractus mesopotamicus
TGTGTATATATATATATATAAGTGATTCCTGTATGGTTCACACCTGTATTGATAAAAATCTCATCACTATATAGCGGAGATGTAGAATTAAATGCTAAGGAATCCCTGTAAAAGATACATTCTGAAATATTTTAAAAGTGAGCACTGAGTTTGGCCGTCTAATAAAAGGTGGAATTTAGTTTCACAGTTTAAAAGCATAACAACTGAAAGATGCTTCTCCCTGTTTTCTGTATTTTACGGAAGGTCTTTGCAGAAGGCCAGTATCTGCAGATCTAAGGTCACGTGGTGGAACAAAAAACAGACATTCTGTGCTGTAAGTGGCTGCTATGTCATTTAGAGCCTTATTAGCAGAACTTCAAAATCTATGCTGAAAAATATGGTAGCCAATGCAGTTCTTTCAAAACAGGCATGATATGAGCTCTGTTTTTTGTTTTTGTTAGGATCTGTGCTGCAGCATTTTGTATGAGTTGTAGAGGATTGTGGATTGTTTTCTTAGGAAGCCCAGTGAGAATCAAGTCTGCTAGTAACAAATGCATGAACAAGTTTCTCTGTGTCGCTCTGAGATACAAATAGCTGTACTTTAGCTATATTTCTCAAATGATACAAAGCTACTTTAGTGACTGTTTACATGCGGGATAAAACAGAGAAAATAGAACTAGAACTGCCTATTTTATAAATATGATCTAAACCATTCTAAAACTGTACCAAGAGGCTGACCCAGCATTCAAGATGGTGGATTAGAATCTTATGATCAACGGTATCAAAAGCTGCACTAAGATCCAGTAAGATCAGAACAGAAGGATTTTTTGCTTCAGCGCTGAGTCTGAGGTCATTGACAACATGAACCAATCCATGTGAGTGCTAAAGTTAGAACAAAAACCTGATTAAAACTTTTCATATAACTTGTTTGATATTAAATACACATTTAATTGTTTGAAAACAACCTTTTCTAAGACTTTACTTAAAAAGGTAAAAGGAAGGTTTGATATTTGTCTGAAATTATTTTGTATGGAAAGATCCATGCTACTCTTTTCTAGTACACTCTTAAAACAGACAGGTTAAAAAACAACACATTCTATCAGTAACTAGACAACAGTGTGTTCAGCTGGAGACGACACACTGCGTTACTTTTAGCACAAAATATGTTAAATCAGAAAACAATATGACACAAGAAGTGTTAAAACAGGTAACACAAGTAATGTGTGTTGTTATTAAACACATCACTTTTTAGAGTGTAGAGGCTTCATCAAGGTAGTTTTGAAAGTGTCTGGTAAAGTACCTGTTGACAGAGTACAGTTTACAATAGTTAAAACATCACTTTGAACACAATCAAAAACCAGAAGTAGAAACAGAGTCAAGATCACATGTGAACAAACTTAATCTGTTATTAACAGTTGTAAGCTCCTGATAATTGATAACAGAGAAAGATGTCATTACTGATGTAGGAGGCTTATCAGGGAGGTTACAGGAACTTGTTTCAGTTGGCTGAGCTATGCTCTGTCTTATCAAGGCTTTTTCATTTTGAAAATGAATTGCACACTTTTCGCAAGTTTTAGAAGATCATCATGAGACACACTGGCAAAACGTAAGGTTAATTAGTCAGTCTAAGGTGGAAAAAAGCACTTTGGTATTATCTTTATATATGAGGGTTAGGGTTAGGTTTTGGGTTGAGGTTAAGGTTAGGATTAGGATTAGGACCAGGGTTAGGGTTAGGTTTTCCATAATGAAAGTAACATATTAACAATACATTTACTTAATGTAAGTAATGTGTCAACAGAACATCTACAAGATATTTACTTCAATGTATTCAGATGCTTAGCAACCTGATAGGTTGTTGTTGTGTTACTGATAATCTTTTAAGAGTTTATTAATCATCTACAAAGGACCACTCCAAATAAAGTGTTACCATATCTATATATATATATATGGTAACACTATGGTATATATATTTTTTTCATTCTATATTCTACTGGGAGTGAGCTTTATGCATACAAGAAACATCACTGTGTGAGATTTTTTGGAGAAATAAAAACGTTTTCCATTACACATCACCACTCTTTTCAAAAATGTGTTATGTCTTAAATTGTTACAAATGGATACGCCACATTTTGTAATAGATATATGGAGCATTTTTTTGAAACTCTCTTTATATATACAGTACTGTGCAAAGGTTTTAGGCATTTGAGAAAATAATACTTAAAACACTACGGGTGTAAAACACTACTGGTTTGTGCAAAGCACAAAGTGTTCACTTGTTTAGAAAAATGACTTTAATATTACTATAAATGCAAATAATATAGTAGTGATTTTATGATTTTATGTTTGTCAAGGTGTTTACAAACCTCTGCTCGAGCGTCTGCATTATTTGTAGGTACCATACCATGGTTTGGCTAATCAATGCTTCATTAAGTTAAGTCATGTGTTCTGTGGTGGATTTGAACAAACCTATGTGATGGCTGGATGCATTGAGGACAAATCTGGAACCAAACCTATGTTCTTCTAACTAGCTCACAGCATTTCAACTACATTTTTGAAAACAAGAAATTCTTGTTATTTCTACTGCATTAATGTTTGCTTGCATTGATTCTAATGTTAAAGTATGTTTTAGAAGCAAAAACATACTTACTCTCAAAATACATAGTTTTACAAGGATGAAGATAATAAAGATAATGAACTGACCAGTTTGCTTAGACTTTTGCACAGGAAAAGTGTAAGCATGAATGTATAATGTGAGTATTTGTTGTTTGTTAAATATTTGCTATCTCTTTCTTTACAGGAATTCCTTTCTGACTTGTCACCAGATCAGAGACATGGTTTGTCTGAGTCAAGAAAATAGGAAAACACACTGACCGCTTCCTTTCTGATGTCTGTATTCAGTCCTTTGTGAAGTAAGAAAGTCACATTCATTCAGACTCACTCTATCAAGTTCACAAGCAGAACAATACTACATTCTACAGGACCTTTGATTCTTCGTGCTGGAGTCACATTGATCTAAATGCACTCAATGGTGGGAACTACATCCAGCGTTTTTGCAAAGATGGTAAACAACCAATCCGCAACAACCCCCATAGAGAAGCTGAGGGAGGAATGTGTGGTCAATGACAAAATGATACCCTTTGCTTCAATCTACATCCTCATTTTCCTAATAGGCTTGGCTGGCAGCCTGGTGGCACTCTGGGCCTTCATATACAGTAAGAACTCTAAGAAGTGCATAAATGTCTACCTTATCAACCTTCTGACCTCTGACTTCCTGCTTACACTGGCATTACCGTTTAAGATTGCCAAAGACCTGGGGGTGCAGTCTCAGAGACTGACCATTTTTCATTGTCAAGTCAGTTCGCCACTCATCTACATCAACATGTATGCCTCCATCATCTTCCTAGCTTTCGTCAGTGTCCACCGCTACCTCCAGATCACCCATAGCTCCAAACTGTTCCGTCTGCAGGAGGTGGGCTTTGCTGTGATGATGTCAGCTGTGGTTTGGCTCTTGGTGCTCTTCATTAATGTTCCAAATATGGCCATCCCGATCAAGGACAAGATTCCAGACAGTAATTCACTAACCTGTGCTGACTTAAAGCAGGAGATTGGCAAGCACTGGCACACCCTCTCTGTCTTTCTGGGCATGGCGATCTTCCTGAATGCCTCAGCAGCTGTGCTTCTTTCCAATGGTTTGGTGCTTAAGCAGTTTTGGGGCAGGCGTGGGGGAGACCCCAAGGAACAGGCTAGTGCTCACCAAGCCACTGTCAACATTACCATGGTGACAGTGGCTTACGTGGTGTGCTTTGTGCCATACCATGCCGTGCGGATGCCTTACACGTTCACCCAGAATCAGGTGATCACTGACTGCAGTGTGAGGAAACATCTTTTCTTAGCCAAGGAGTCCACTTTGCTTCTGGCCATCTTGAACCTGTGCTTTGACCCGGTGCTCTACTATTTTTTCTGCCGCTCATTCAGAAACCAGATCACTCAGGTTTTCTCTAAACGGACCATATCAGACAGAAATGCCACATCCGACCCAGAGCAAGAGCTACAGCTGCAACCAGTGACAACAATGTAAACAGTCTTTTTTTCCTGCAGCAAAGAGCAAGACAAAAAGAAAGAAAGAAGTTTGAAACAGGAAGCCACACACACCATGTCTTACATTATATTTGGTACTGTGCTGCATGGTGTGATACTGTAACAGAAACATGCAAACAATTTAAATTCAAGCATTGCACTGCAGAGATCTGAGAATTTAAGACACAGAGAATGTTCATATACATATGAAAAAGGCCAAAAAAACACTGTAAACATCTAATTATAATGGTGATCAAATAGCATGAACATGCAATAATGTGCAATTTTCTCCCACAAGTACAGCTTAGTGTACATTTACAAGGATGAAGATAAAGAAGTGAACTGTGTTGGTGTTTGTACAATTTCACATTTAATGGAAATCTTTGTATTTATGTAATTATATATGTAACTAACAAAAGGAAAGTTTTGTTATTCTGTCATCTCCAGTCCAACCTCCTTCAAATATAAGTGGATTTAACTTTTAATTTAAGAAATTAGTAACTTTTTGAATTCTTTGGGCTAACAAAGTTACAATCACACCTGAAGTACATGTGGTTCTGTGGAAAAAGTTAGATGCCACTCTTCGTTTACCTAATGTCCAGTCAAAACAGGGATTCCATACAAGCTATTCATTTTTTTCAGAGGATATTTTCCAAACAGGAGTTCAAAAAGGAGTAAATGATATAAAGAAAATGGGACTCCTAACAACTTTGCAATCTGTGCAAAACTATCAAAATCAGAGGAACAGTGTTTAAAGCTTTCATCTTTGAGAGAGAGGAGAAAATCAAGCTCCACTCTTGCTTTGGATCTGAAAAAATCCACAGGTTTTTCTGTCCATCCTTCCACTGTGAGAAGACAACCCCACACTATAAGTCTAAAAGGATGTGTAGCTGTACAAGAAGAAACGGAAATAGCCAAAAAAGGAAGAAGAACATTTGCAAATTAAACATAGAAGCTGCTGGTGTTCTCAGAACAATGAACTGACCTCCAGACCCCAACATCACCAAATAAGTTTGGGATTACTTGGACAGTGAGAAGCAGAAAATTCAACCAACTTTTAAGACTGAACTTTGGAGGTGTGGAAAAAATTTCCCTGCAGATTTCTTTGAAAAACTAAAAGCAAGTCTCTGACAAAGAACGGAATTTGTAATAAAGGTAAAGTGTGGACACACTAAATACTGAAAACTGTGTTTAGTTGCTGAAGCCTTTGTGTACTTTTCTGTTAAAAATATATGTTTCCTCCTTTTTCCCCTCAGGCCCTGAAAATGACCTTATCCTTAAGGGCTGCTTTGACTGTAATTAAAGAAGTAAAGGGTGGTGATTTTTGCAAAGTATTATATATTAATAATCTATTATCATGTTGATGAGTAATACATTAAAATGTTGAATCTGACTTGCTGTTCTTAAATCAATCACAAAGTGGAATGTTTACCTTCACATAATGCTTATACATAAAAACATGCTTAAATTCATTCTGCCTCTAACACTACTGCTGTCTTATACAGATATACAGCATCTATATATGACCTCTAATCACTTTAATATACCTACAATTAATTAACTCTGGCTGCTTAAAAAGATAAAACAACTGAGGTCTCCAGTCTGCGAAAAGTCGAAGCACTGAATAGATGCTACAGGAAAACGCTCTTGATTTATGATTAGAGTTATATCCTGTGTGCTTGGTTTTACTGAGGCCTTTTACTTAATCAGATCTACATCTAAGATTGAATTGTAGATATAGGCACTCATGTACTATTACACTTATCTTAATGTCTTATCATAATGTTTATGTCATTTTTTTCTCTCTGATTTTAGTCATCTTGCCATCGCTTATTTATTTCCAGTAAAACGTGGCAAAAAAGAGAACTGTGAGCAACCTAAAAACAGACAGTTGACCCGATCAAAGACTTGTCTGTGAGTCATCCTCATTTATGCCTCAGATGGTATGTTATGTGTTAACACCCACTAGCTATTTCTCACCACTCTGTGTCTAGATGGAATTCAATGGGTCAAAAATGCCAGAGGGTTATTTTAGGTATACCATGGGCTTTCCCATTTAATAAACTTACTTTCCTTTTCTTTTAAATGGAGGGAGCATTTACAGGTTGTAGTAGGCTAAATCATTGTTTGTAGTAACACAGCTTTATAAAATTCCCTTCTCTAGTTCATCAGCACATAGTATGACTGTCGTTGCATTCATACCTTTAACCATATGGTGCCTCCCAAACACTGAGTACAACCGTTGTCTCAGTTGAAGCTGTCAGATCATGTTGGGCCTTCCTAAAATAGTATAACGCTATGATGACTAACCTAAAAACAGACAGTTGACCCGATCAGTTGACCGGCAATGCAATTAGACAGATATTTTTGAACTTAATATTTGATTCTATTATTCTGTCAGCTTTAGTGGCTTTTGATAATGCAGTATGCACAGTTTGATGTTTCCTCTAAGTCATACATGAAAATGGTTCATCTTTAACATTAAAACTTAAAATGCGAAACACGATCTCGTAACACAGCTAACTACAGTAATTTAAAGGAGAAATTCACTGATTTTTCAACAAATTCTGCATAATTAAGATGTAAGTAAGAAAATAAAGTCATTCAGATTAATTTGGTGTGAAACACTCTGTTCTGGTGAAACTTGAGTCACCATTTTTCACAAAAGTGTAAGTGTGAGATGTCTGAAGAGTTTAATGCCTCTAAAGGCTCCCTCTCAGAAAGTTATTACAAGAAATGGTTACAAATACGTTGTTTGATGCCTGCCATTGTTTCGGTCCCCTACACTCACCCTCTACACATGTTGCATAGGAGCCCACAATTTACACAAGGACCCCACCTCCCCCTCATATTAAAGCTGCTTAACTTCAATGAGAGGATTAAGCGATACTATCCACCTGGTCATGAAAAAAAGAAACTTGAAACTTTGTTCCTGACAAAAGTGAAAGTGAAATAAAACTATTACTTATGTTTGATGAACACCAGCAGGCAGTAGTGTTTACAAACTACAGCTCAGAAAAGATAACTGCATCGTGTGAAGTGTTACACTTATGTGTTCATATGAGGATGCATAAAATGAAACTCGCGCTTTGCAGCAGCAGCCTCTGTGGAGACCAGTCCAGACAATAAATGGGCACTATGGCACACTCCTCATAGGTGCACATCGCTTTAAAACAAGAGAATCTAGTGATTATCTAGTTTCTCGGTCAAGGTTTAGCTACTACTCTGGACTAATGCAAAATGCAAAGCAATGGATTGGCTTTGACTGTTGATTAAATATTGAATTAAAAAATGGTGAATAGCTGGGAGTGCTCTGCAACATGGATGCATATCTCTCAGTAAATAATAACCATGAAGTATTCAGCCAAGTCATAGTATAAATATTTATATTTGAAAATATATAAAAGGAAAAGTGGTTTGGATGGGCCTGATGCAGCTGAAAAAAAATAATAATAGTGTTTTAGGTCTACTTAATGTTAGACCGACAGATAGAGCAAACTGTCTTAAAGGAGGGAGGATTGTAGTGCACAGGGGTGTCGGGTGAGACTGTAGGGCAACTGCAAATGGTTTACATGGCTCACATGTCAGGTAGAAGAGAGAGAGCCCCTTTGCAGAATTTTGCTTAGTGCCCCAGAGAGGTTGTGTTCACGAGTTTCAGCCACACTCATTGCTTAAGGTGTATAAAATCAAGCACATACACGCCTGCAGTTCAGCCCTGCCCATTTACTTTGAAGTTATAAGGAACATTACAGTCCAAATTGCTTTTTTAATGAAGCACAATATAGGACAGCCAGTCAGAACAGAGCTCAATTAAATTCAACTTATCTTAAAGGAAAAATAGCCTGTTTGTGATAAACAGAGTTTGGAAAATAATTGTGTTAAGTAAATTATGATTTGAAATTAATCATGTAACTATTTATTTTCATGGTTTCTGCTTAAAATACATGCTGAAACCTAGATTAAATCAGGTGATAGTTTCACATTGATTTTATTTCCTTTATTTCCTCTTTCACTCTCTATCTCTCTCTCTCTCTCTCTCTCTCTCCCTCTCTCCCTCCCTCCCTCCCTCCCTGTCTGCCTCTTTTACATCTCTGCCCTCACTGATTACTGAAAAATCACACATTTAACATAAGTTATAAAAGGCCGTCTCAAACCCCAGCTAACAGAAAAGGCAGCTACTCATACAGTTAATGAGACAAAATACAGCCAAATGTACATGCAGATTTCTTAATTATGTTGTATGATAATATGCCATCAATATGTTAGTTTACAGTGAACATTCTCATTTCTCATGTAATATGGTGTGAGTAGGTAATAACACAGCTTTAATTTCTCTTCCAATTGCTAACATAGCCGGTTATTGAGCCTGTAGAGTAAACTGAGCATCTGGAACTATAGTCCAGCATGCTGATTTAGCTAGCAACATTATGAGTGGTCCAAAAAAAAAAAAAATGAGGTTTGTAATTTACAAGCATAGTCTGTTAATTACCCTCAAAAACTGTTTTCATAGCATCATCTGTTAGTCTATTGTATGTGTGCTTCATACCTGAATATCTCAAAAAGTCAATGTCACTCTGTTACCTTGGGCAGCGTAGCATCTTGTACAGAGTTAAAGATAGCTAGTAGTCAAGTCTGTGGCCAAACCACAACTGTTCTGAGGTCAGCTGAGAAGCAGTCACTGTTCACTGTGTTGTCTCATCACAGTTTCAACACTGAATTCCATAAAACCCTTTTGGAACTACTGAAGACTTCAGTGTCCTAACACTAGTTTCGAAGATGTTGAGCACTGGTAATAAACTGAAATTTTGAAGCAATGGTGGACAGTAACAGCTGCTAAGTAGTGATTGGAGGGCTGAGCAAATCAATCAGAGCTTGCCAGATTTTAATTGGCCATAATACAGTAACGGCACTGACAGAAAACATATCAAATTTAATTACGCAAAAAAATGTGACTTCACAAATATTCAGTACCCATTTGATTGGGGAGGCCTGTGGTGGCTCTGCCCAGCATAGGGTATCACATTATCAGATTGGTGCTGATAATCTCATGAAAAGAGATGCGTGAAAAACACTTTTGAAACTACTGAGCTCCAGACCTTGATGTCCTCATAGCTAGTTATGACCATGCTTAGACACTTGAGATGATTCATCAAACTCATGCTAACCCTCTGTGGTGTAACAACTTCTTACATCATGGTACGGAAGGAAAATGGGTTATGATTCACTTTGACATTAAGACTGATGAAAACTGCATTATTGGCTACTTGTTTCTAATCTATATCGGTATAGAATTATTTAGCTGTGTATTTTACAGGATGAAAAATGGTATTAAGAATTTTAGATATTAGATATTTGTTGTCACAGTAATAAGAACTTTGCATCGTTAATTTGTTTATTAAGAATTCATTTTTTAAAAAAATCTCAAAAGCAGATACACAGAATAATTCTGAACCACAGAATATATTAAGAGCCATCTTCAGTCAGAATCATTGCCTGCAAACTAATCTTCTGTCTAGCTGATACTTTTGCCACTGGCACTGTACAAGTGCTAGCATGAATATCCTTAAATAGATTTATGGATTTATCAGATGCACCCATGTAGACTGACCTATGACGTATTTGTAATGCATGATGTATGGATTATTAAGCTCTCAAATACAGTGTGGTCGAAATGTCTGAAACCACATTGAAAATCTTTTTTTTCATTTAAATCTGGAAATAAATAATAGAAAATTTTAGAATTGTGAAAGACTTAGACTCTGCACTATTTCTAGGTCACTGTTCACATTTGAGCAAATTTTTTTGGTCTTTTTTTGTAAAGACCAACAAAAAAGGTCAGATTTTTCTAGTGATATCTCCACTGAAGTATGTGCTCAGACAGCTCTCAGGGGAATTTGATCTACTCATCAGAGGCTTTTGCACAAAGTGGTGGAGTCAGTGCAAGCTTGAATGCACACTGTCGTGCATGATGTCCAAATATGTGGACAGTTCTGTTATTTTTTTTATATAGGTGATATGGTTTTAAAAATATACATATTATAATATAATATTTTTTAATTTGCATATGTTCTTTGAAAAAACGTATGTGTGAAATGAAAGCATAACAGGCACATACTGAATCTAATACTAAGAAATTCTAAAATTAATGTAAATAATTCAAAGATTTCACTTTTTACTCAAATTATTATGCTGAAAATATCATTTGTAATCAAAATCCTTGTATTACATTAGAAAACAAGGCAAAACAGAGTGATCTCAGACTTTTGGACCCCATATATTTTAAATAATTTTGGGGAAAAAAACATGTGTTGGGCTGTCCCCTGCTCTGATTACAGATGTTTCTGCTGCTAGCTCTTGCAATAATCATGAATATATTTAGCAGACGCTGTTATCCACAGTGGTTTACAATGTTATGTGAATGTATCCTTAGGGGTCTTGTCCAAGGGCTCTCACGGACTAAGAATTTAACATCTGACTCATGCATGGGGCAGTATAGATATAGAAAAATAGGCTAATAATATTTTAACAGTCCTTTATCAGGATCAATAATTCCTTATTTATTTGCTTTTCATTTAAAGTTTAGTTATGTATATTCAGGTAATGAGAGCTAATGGGGTCTGGACTGTGGCTGAGACAGTTTTGATGTCAGCGCTCCAGACAAGTTTGATTGTGCAGACAGTAGAAACTGACCAAGATGGTTCAGATACTTTGAGAGAGGATAAATTCCAGGTGAATACTCTGATGCATTTTATGGGCAAAGACATAGACGATACTTTGAGTGCCTCTCAGGTGAGCACAAGAGCCAGAAGAGTGCAGACAGCTTCAGGACAGCTGTTCATGAACTCGCAGAACACTGCAATTTTGGAATATTGAGAGAGAAATTTGTACACGACTGCTTCATCGTAGGAATAAGAGATATGACCCTGATAGAAAAACTCCAGTTAGACCCACATTTAATGATATGCAAAGCTATTAGTCAAGTGAAACGGAGTGAAACAGAAAAGCAGCAGCACGCTTTTCTGTAAGGCAGATCCTGATAGACAGAGGAAAGAAACAAGGCTCATGTTGTCTCAAAAAAACTTAGAAAGCAACAAGACACTTGTGAACAAAAACAAAAACAAAAAAACCCAGAAACATAAACATGAAAAAGTTTGCCAAAAGGGAAAAAACATTTATTCACCATTCCATCAATAACCATCAGTTATTTTGTCTTCTATTTTACTTTGTACTGACTTTCACATTAAATAGCCAAACTATGCTTTATTTGTGATTAAAAAAATGTCATATATGTTGTTTTTTGTTGGAAGGTCTCAAATGTGGGAGAATACAAAAGTGCAGGAAATGCCATAAAAGAGGTCATTATGCTGCAGTTTGTCATTTCAAACAGTCAATGCATGAGGTTTTGGGGAGGAGGCCATTGAGCAGGATAGTTTTTTTGGGGGGTAAAAAGGCACAGCTCTAGGTGGAACACAGACATAGTACTAAATCGGGATGTAATTTTATTAAAAAAAAATTGCAGGTGCTGCAGTCACAGTTACTCCCACCATACTATATGAATACAACACAGATGAGTCTTTGACTGCAACAAAAAACCTTTATGGCTCAAGTAATAAACTGTTACCGGTGATGGGACAGATAACTTGTGAACTGAAAAGCAAATATAGCAGTCGCTCAGCCTGTCTTCATTGTGGACTTGTTCGACCCCTTCTAAGTCTACCAGCTATTGAGGCCTTACAAATTGTTAAGTGGTTAGATGAGGTCAGGGGCATTATTGAAACCTGATCATGGGCCCTGGGGCTACAGGTGGCCATAAGCCCTATGGGTTTATTTACATACTATTTCAGTATATCATTAAATATCCAACGTTTTTATCTATGAAATAATAAGAGGGGACAGTTCCAATGTCATGTTCCAAAGGCGGACTGATAAAATTGGTAAAATTGGTTACTAAGTAACTTTGTAAACTGTGTCAAAAACATACAGTAGCCTACCATGGTAAGTGAATCAGTAGTAAACTATTGAACACTCAATAAAGAAAATGGTCAGCATGCGATGGAATAAATTACAAAAGTCCTATAAAAGATTTTAATTGTTTTGCTTTCCCCCTTGTGAGATTTGTTGTTTTCTGCTTTAAAGAAATAAAGTCACAAAAAAGGGTCTCAAAAGTCACTAAGTCCAGCAGCTTAGGCTGTGATACATTTACCACAAGAGAATCAGCTCAGATTCAGAGCCCATATTTATATTCATGTTCAATATTTTTGCAGTAAAAAGAGACCCAAGGCTAAAGCCCAATAGTCAGTCCCTAAACACACCCCTGGGATAGCTCCAGATCTGGAGAGACAGAGAGGGCTGCCATCAACATATGTCATATGCCATATATGATTGGCTGAAAAGGTGATGCAGTTTCAAAAAAATGATGCACTATTTGTAGCTTGCATTGTATCCTACATTTAAGAATATTGCAAGCCTATACCAATCAGATAGCCATCACCCGGAAGTATGATTCAAGTCCTGTAAACCCAACCCTGCATTTAATCCCTGGGTTACCCCGTGTCTTGTACAACGTTTGTGGTGATGTTGTGGACTCCCTTGACGCTAGCTAGCTTCTGCTTGAGTTTTACGTAACAATATTCTCTAAAACTATGCGAGCAAGTGGTAGAATAGTTAGTAAATCGCAGCAGCCAGCCTCCTTTGTTGGTCAAAATAAGCATAATGCAAGGCATCTGCCCATTATGCAAAACGTCTGCTGCCAGGTATTTCGTATGATTTTTTGGTGTGTTTTAATTCATAGTTAAAAACGGTAACATTTCCGGCGACAGCTCCAGCCGGGGACAGACCACCAAAAAAACAGGGACTGTCCCTGGAAAATGGGGACGTCTGATCACCCTACCCTGAGCGCTTCCAGAGAAGCATGTTTCAGCTACTAAATGGTCTTGTGGGTGTGATGTGTCACATTGATGATGTGCTGATGTGGAACTGATAAAGCCCAACATGATGAGTGGCTCACAGTAGTCCTCTCCTGACTCCAAGAAGCACTTCTAACTCTGAACGAGAAGTGTTCATTTGCACAGTCAGAGTCAGAGTAGGCCACAAAGTAAGTGCTGCTAGAATAAGACTAGACCCAGAAAAAGTCAGGGCGATTGTGGTAATGCCCACACACAAAACGGAAAATGGTTTGTGGGCATGGCCACATACGTGAGTAGATTTTGCCCCCATTTCAGAGACACTCCAAGATCACTGCATGATCTTTTGGCTAAAGAGAGAGAATGGTCTGAATGGGCTGACCTGCCATCAGACAGAGGACTAGCACAATATAAGCCTAATGCCAAGACAAATGTGTTTGCTGATGCATCTGGATTTTGACCAGGAGCAGTGCTTTCTCTAATTTAAGATGACAGTGAGCGATGTCCTGAGGCTTTCATGTCAAACAGAACAGCAAAATGCACAGGTAGAGCAGAAGGCCTCGGCAGTAACATAGGCCTCTAAAAGATTCAGCTCACATCTGCTTGGCTTTCACTTTACTATAGAGACAGACCACAAACCATTGTTGGCTCTATTAGGAAGCAAAGCACTAGATGCCCTGCCCCCCAGAATCCAGAGATTCACCTCAGATTGTTGAGATTTGATCAGCACATAGTCCATATCCCAGGGAAGGCAGTAGTCACAGCCAACGCATTGTCCAGAGCTTCAGTCGTGTGCAGACTGTCTGAAATGGAAAGAATCCCTGTCACCACAGCCAAAGGAGTAATCACAGCATTGAATGCCATTTTCTCTAGGAATGGTCCACAGTTTTCCTTGTCAGAGTTTTTTGTCAAACTATAACTTTTTTTCAAGTAATCAGTGGCCCATACTTTAGCCAAAGTAACGGTGAACAGGGCTGTTAAGACAGCCAAAGCCTTACTGCTTAAAAATGACGACCTATAGAAGGCACTATTTTCTTTAACAGTACTTTTTAAATCACATACTTCATTAAACTCTCATTTAAAAATGGGAGGAAATTTCTTATTTCCACATAATGGGCTCTTTAATACATTGTTACCCCCTACTGGATGTATAATGAATTGCATTAACAGACATAGTTAAGATTATGATTATGTAAATTTTACTGTTTTTAATGCTAATTTTGAGATATAATTATATAATATGTTGAACTGTGCTAAATATATCCAGACACATTAAGTAATAAAGTAAAGGGTCAGTTTTGATCTCAAGTTGACTTTACAGGGGAACTCCACCAATTTTGCAAAATTACTTAATGATTCAATGGCTTACATGTAAACAAAATCAATGAATGGTTTGGTGTGAAATGCGCCTTTCCAGAGAAATTTGTCAAAATTGTTCACCGTTATAGTACTAAGAATCAGACATCATTATGTATACACTATCACCACTTTATTTGCTATCCAAAATGACCGGTGAACTTGTCATGCTGATAATGGTAAAACATGCTAAATACGAAAAAATACTTTTTCTTTGGATACTATTTTTCCGTTACAGCGCCCTGCATCTAAGTTACCTCTCCAACCTACATGCCTTTTGTGTTGTTTGGGTTGGCGGCGTTGCGTCGCACAGCGTCAGCAAAACTCAGAACTTATGTGAGTAACGTTATTCATCAGAGGAGCTGCAGTAGACCGCAGCTGCACCATTCTGGTTAATTGTTCAGAGCGGTGGTGAACTGCACTGTACAGAGGACGCAAAAATAAATGGAGAAACACAGTACGGTGCTTTTTTTCAGTTGCCGTTACAAGTACCAGAAATCCTTAAGTTGAGGCTAATCGTTTTAAAGCTACACACAAATATGAAAGTCGAACAACGAAGACTACTCAAGAAAAGTGAAAAAATGAAAAGTGGATTTCTTCAAATGTCGGCTGCTAAACAAAACTGCTGCTCCCTCTGTTGTATTTTCCACCACAGAAACTGGAATTAAGGTAAGAAACATTTGTGAGTGAAATAAATTAGTTGTTGTTAGCCACCACACATATATTAATCTTACCTGTCAGCTTACAGACTGTCTAAAGTGGGCCACATAGTAAAATAACTAGCTGTCTGCCTCGCTATCCTACCTCATAAACTGGTAAGCAGAGTAACAAGTTTGTTGTTGACACCAGCAATTTCCATTCACCCTGGGTTCTTCTGCCTCGGCGCCGGCTGGTTCAGTCTCTCTCTCGCGCGCTCTCTCTCCCTTTCGGCTCTTTCTTCTTAAAGCCACTGCAACTTATTTGTGTATTCGGGTTCAAATCGATTTGGCTCTACAACATTTTGGAAACACACCTCCTCGAAGTCCTCCGCATACTCTGCCATTTTTCAAAATAGGTAAACTGTAAAAATAAACTGTAAACAAAAGCTGCTGCTGGCTGTGGCTACAGGCTACTAAAAACAAAAGCACGTTAGCTTTCGCACATCATTGATCTCAGTTGGGAGTGCGGGGAAACACGGAAGTGATCCCGGAGTAATAGTTCATACTTAAAAATACGTTTTATGCCAAAACTTTATAACAAAACTAACAAGTCTCAGGTGTCAAGCAATGCATTCATAACCATTTTGTGTAATACCTTGACGGGATGTAACTTTTAGAGCCATTAAATGCTTCGGACGTCTGGTTCCTAGTACTATAATGGTGAACAATTCTGACTCTGTAAATTTCTCTAGAAAAGCACATTTCCCACTGAACCACTCTGAATAATTTTGTTTACATGTAAACCATTTAATGATTGAGTAATTTTGGAAAATCGGTGGAGTTCCCCTTTAAGTCTACAGTGATACGGAAAATACAAACAATTTCAGACTGCGTGGGCGGGGCTGAATCTGGTCTGACTCCACCCCTGTACCAATGGAATCGCTGGGAAGACCTGGATTTTGATCCAACTCCACCCCCTGGACTTTTCTTTCTGCATTGACGAGTACTTGTGATAGGCTGTAACCTAATTCACTCACCACATAAACTTGACATTTATAATTCTAACAGACCAGTGAAATGAGTTAGGGAGCCCCCACCGCCCCCATCGCATAATTAATCAGGTTTATAAGGTCACAGGACCAGCAGCTCTCATTTCACTGTAGCATCGATCCGCATGACGCCTTTCCCGCCTGTGTTCCTGCAGAATTTAGAAAGCTGGAGTGTTTCTAACTGGGTTATTAGCCAATCACAACATAAAACACGAGAGTCTACACCAATCATAACGCACTACTCGAGATGCTGCTAGCCAATCACAGCTTAGGACTTGAGAGGTGCAAGCCAATCCTAACACAGTATGTGAGATGCTTGTAGCCAGTCACAGCACTCCATAGAAGCGGTAGTCTTGGAGACGCGGAGCGGAGAAACGGAGCGCTGTAACTTTACCCGGAGATGACATGACACACCAAACCGTATCGATAAACACTGAGGCGTCAGACAAGCTGTTTTATTCAATTGATTACTTTTGCCATGGGAAACTGTTCATTAAGCGGTGCGGCTCTACTCTCTGTTAGTGAGTTCTCTATGTTTTTGTGAGAGATCCGCTGTGTTGTCCGCCTGTTTGGACATCATCATGCCCAGCCGGCAGAAGAAGGTCGTGTTCTCGCTTGGTGGAGTGCTGAGTTTCGCCGCGGTGCTGCTCGTGGCGGCGGCGATGGGAACCCGCTGGTGGGTGAATGCCAGCGTGCTGTGCCAAACCGGCGCCCAGCTGGTGAACGCCACCGGCTCCGAGCTGGATAAATTCATGGGCACCGTGAGCTACGGGCTCTTCCACGGCCAGAGGCTGAAGCAGTGCGGCCTGGGAGGGAGACCACTCTCCTTCTCCTGTGAGTACAATGTAAAAAAAAGGTGTTTTAACTTAAAAAGGTGACGTGGCTCTAAACTATTTAAAATATGTTCAATTAAACACATTTGACATAGTAAAGAACAACAAACATGCATGATTAATAAATTACACAGATAATTAACATAACTTTCCAAATAACAGTACATCCCTGCTAAAAAGACCATTAGAACCATTTGGGTGAAAAGCTGATGGTTTTGCTTTCTAATAGAAATTGCCTTCATGGTTAACATCAGAGACCACTAGTTTCCTGTATGAAACCTTTAGATCCCATTAGGAAACTATCAAATGCATCTGGTATCAGTCCCAGAACGCCTTTTAAACCATTAGAATTCTTTATCAACCCATCAGAAAAACAAAAATACCATAACTAACTATTGGACACCACCAGCAATCAATAAAAACTCTAGTTTCTATGATTTTTTTTGTTCACCAGGAAGTGCAGCCTGGGATGATGTTAAAAGGTAATTCCACTAATTTATTTCTGCATAATTCATTCATTTATATATAAACCAAGTCATTCAGAGTGTGTTGGTTTAAAATGGTGCATTGTGGAGAAACTTACTGACTCAGATTTCTTTACAGTGGTGGTGATAGGAACCAGGGTGTGCAATGTTTACAATGCAAATATAGCTGTTTTATTTACTATCCAACATAACCAGTTAACTTACCCATGTCTTCAGAGTTTTTATGTCATAAATCTGAAAACAAAAGTTTTCTTTGGGGGCTCCTTTGCCTTACAATGCCTTGCATGTACCTTTCTGGACAAAAGCATTTTAAGCCCTTAAAATCCCAGGCTTATTACTTACTAAGGGTTATTATTCAATAAGTACAATGCAAACTGGTTGAGCTATTCATAGGTTCTAGAAATGTGTAATAAAACATTTGAGGGGTTAAAATATGTTTTAGGCCAAAACCCTGTCTCGTAGGTATTACAATGTTTCAGACATCAGCCAGCTTATTTGTAACCATTTTGTGTAATAACTCTCTTGAGATGTCTGGTTCCTATCACCACCACTGTGAACAGTTCTCACTCAGTAAATTTCTCTAGAATGGCACATTTCTCATCAAACCATTCTGAATGACTCTGTTTGCATCTTATCTATTTAATTAGGCAGAAATTTTGAAAAATCAGTGGAATTTCCCTTTAAAAGACACCACTATGAAAAAAACACAGCTGAGCCCACATTACACATACATGGTTTTCTACATCTGCACATTACTTGCCATTCTCTTTCTCTGAGTGTAACGAGTAAAGCGCTCAAATGTAACGAAATGGCTCCTGTGGGAATACTGGACACACACAAGCTTCAGATTTATGAAGTGCAATAAATTGGATCATTTTGGGAACCAATGGGATGCTTTGGCTTAATTGAGATGCACTGGATGTTCCAAATCTCCAAATCTTCCTCTGCAGTGTGTCACTATGAACAAGTGATGTGATAACAGAGCATTCTTCACTAATGAGCTCTGGATGTGACCCAGACGGGGGGCATTCCGCTCCACAGAGCCACAGGCAGCACCGTGCTCCTGCTAAATCTCCACAGAGCTGACCACGCAAAGATTTATGCTTTTAATTGAAAATGGTAGAGTAAACTGAAGCTTTGTGCTTGCTTTTGTCACAGGCCTTTTGTCTGATCTCATCTTTTTAACCCCAGAAATTATGCGTGTAAATAAAGACTGAACTGTAGGCTTTTTTCAGATATTGCTTGTATTTATTCAGTTTTTTCAAACAAATAGTTCAATACTAGTAGTTCTATGAAAAAGCATCATAAAGCTCTCTGGAACTGCACAGGTATAGATTAAACACGGCTTGGGGAAAGTGTGAGGTGGTGTTGGTTAAAGGAAATTTTTGAATTCCTTTATGACTTACATGACTATTTTTTACATCTTCTGCATGCATTGTGCACATACTGTTATACAGTCCCTGTATGCTGTTGTATACATTATGCTAATCTGGTATGGCTGAATTTCCTTTTGGGGATCTTTAATCTTTTATCTTATCTTGTTCTTCCTGTAGTTTTTCCTGACCTGGTGGATGTGATCCCAGCCAGTCTTCACGTGAGCGTGATTTTCTTCTGTGCTGTGCTCATCCTCTTCTCTTCCATATGTTGTGCCTTCTTCACGTACAATGCCTTTGGTAATCCGTACGAGACCCTGCACGGACCGCTGGGCCTCTACCTGTGGAACATGATCAGCTGTAGGTGCAAACACAGACACACTTGTTTTTATACAGTGTCAGGAAATAGGTAACCTCAGTACCAAAAAATGGTTTTGCTGTTCCAGATTTAAAACATTAAACGTAGTTTTTGTTAAAAGCTTTACAAGCTTTGTTGACTGTGATATTCTATGTTAGGCTTGTTTTTCCTCTAGCTTTCAACCAATGTAGGGACATTTTTGGCCTGAAAATGTGCTAAAACAGACACACATACACACAGATACTCCTGTATCTGAACAAGGAATGTAAATGTATAAATAAACCAGTTAACCCTTAACTAACAAACAAACAGTTGATCAACCAGTGTTGTTGGTTAAAAAGTGTTTATTTATTTTTTAAGTTCATTTCCAATAACAACAGTTCCTATTTGA
Source organism: Piaractus mesopotamicus (assembly GCA_023558415.1). Classification (NCBI taxonomy): domain Eukaryota; kingdom Metazoa; phylum Chordata; class Actinopteri; order Characiformes; family Serrasalmidae; genus Piaractus; species Piaractus mesopotamicus. The sequence goes on from JAILXH010151963.1 coordinate 19,443, forward strand.
ATAGGCACTGAGTTTCAGGAGCGTTTGCACATGAAGGTGCTATGGGCAGTTGATTCCACCAGACAGGCCACATAAAATATGAAGCGCAGTTAAAAATAGTGCTTTCGGTACCACGTCTTAAGAGAATGATAGAATAGTTACAAACATGTTCCATAATGAATGCAAACATCTGCAAGCACTTAGAAATATGACTACTATTTTGTCCATGAATTTAGTTGTTTGTCCCTTTGTTTAAACAAATCAATGTTCTTATGTAGGGTATGTTTAATACGGTTTTAGATCGTTTACACATTAATGCCTGACACCACCTATCAGTGCTTCATTCCACAATTCATTCATGTCTCAGTGCATTGACACAGAATTCACATGGTGTGTGGGCTCATAAGTGTGCATATGTCACGTATTTTACAATAGCTTCAAACTTTTATTATTGATGTTTTGATGGGTCATGTTCTTGATTTTAGGCGTCAGTTAACAATTTACCGCTGACTAATGGCCGTTGGTTATTGGTCAAAAGGAGGCATAGATTTGTTTATTTGTTATTGTTGTCTTTCTATTTGTTCTTTTTCCAAGCCCACACACATATAATCCCTGAAGGTTCTTTTGAAGCTCTGCATTGTGAATCTGAGCCTCTATAATTTACTGATCAGCACACTGAAATTGTTTTTATGTAACTCTTAGGAAAAAGGTTGGGATTAGTTTGCCTGATAAATAAATAAAGGCATGGAAATAAATGTATTCGTGCCAACTAGTCTGCCCATCTCTAGTGTCAGATGACTCTGTTGTTAACATACTGATGGACAGTGCCATTTTAATGGGCAGTTTGACCTGTCAGTGTAATTGGTCCCATTAAGACGCGAAGCAAGAATTAAGACTGTATTATTTACAGTATTCTGCAGTGCAGCCTCTGGGTCATAGTGGCAAATAGGGACAAAGAGAACATGTTTTAGAAAATAGTTCAGAGTTTAGTGCAGAGTTCAGGTATTAGTTATACCACATCAGATAAATCAGTGATATCACAACAACAAATGATCTTAATTAACCGGTAACAGGCATTATTAAACCAACAAACCAATATTGATTATGTTCATGTAAACTAACTTTTTTTGTTTTTAGGTTAAACTGACAAACCGTTTTTTTTTTTTTCTTTTTCAGAGTGAATGTAAAAATATCATTACATCAGAGAATCATTACAAAATGGCGAATCTTTATTGTACGGGAACAAATGAAGTAATAGAAACTAAAAAGCCCAGTACTTCATATTATCTAGCAAAGAAAAAGTCTCAGATTAATTGGCCAGGCCACATGTTCTCATTTACATCACACTTAATGTCCTCTCTTGCTTATATATGTACAAATAAGCACTTGCTTATTGTTTTATGGCCCCATAATGGACTGTCCATTGTGAACAAAATAACTTCAGGACTGACAGCTCAGATGGGAATCAACCGTGATTGGCCTATTTGCACATAATTTAAACACGCTTTTATATTTTAGGGCTTTGAATGTCATCTGATATAGTGTTTGTGACTGAGCAAACTGATTGCCAGTTTATTTGTGTTAGTTTCTGGTATTCAGCGTAACATTGTATGTAAGCATTTGCAAGACTTTTGGAAATTGTGGTCACTGAATGCATTCTGTTCTTGGTCAAGCAAGGAAAAAATTGTTAATGATTCGGTCCAAACAGAGTGTTGCTAAGCATATGAAGAATTTTGAAAAAGATCTCAGCACTGTAAAAAACTGTAATGATATTCTTTGCTTCAGTTCTGTTCATATTTACCGCTATTTCAAATGAACTTTTCCTGGATGCCAGTTATCCACCCAGACACAGAAGTACTGCTAAATTACACGTTTGCAAATATAATTCGCTTTATATTATAACTAATAAAGACCAAATTAAGTACCAGTTAAGAGAATGGAGATTTATGAAAACAAAGAAGTGTTCTGTGGGCTTCAAATATCAGGATGAATAATGTTCCCATCAATAAACTAAAAGATTACAGTTTGTTTGCTTCTTTATTTTGATAAATAACTGGAATTAATAGACAAAAAAAGAAAAAAAATCAAGCCTTAAAATGACTACTATGCTAATATTGTTTAGTTGTGTGATGTCCTTTTGTCCCGTTGTGCAGGTCTGTGCAGCTGTCTAGTCTTAATCCTCTATGCAGCAGAAGTCAAACTGCACCGCCTGTCTGAGAGCATCGCTAACTACAAAGAGGGCAGCTTCGTCTACAAGACACGCAGCGAGAAGTTTGACCGTTCCTTCTGGCTCATATTCTTGGTCTTTCTCGTGCACTGCCTTAATATCTTACTGATCCGCCTGGCGGGGGTCCAGTTTCCTTTCCAGGGGGCCAAAGAGTCTGATGCCACCACAGGTGCAGCAGATCTCATGTACTGACCAGTCCTATTGTTCACCAGCTCTGCCACCCGGACATGACATCCTATCGTGGCTATTAGCACTTCTCAATAGGAGTCTTGCATCTTGCAACATCCGTTGTTGTGGTTTGTTTACCGATGAATAGGCAAGGCACATTTGAGCCTCTTAAGCTTCATCCTTTCACTTTCAGAAGAGGCATAGGCCTTGGAGGTAGTGTCCTGGCTGTGTCTGAGAGAGTTGTCTTATCTATCACGCTGCAGGGTGGCTAGTGGAGGCACCCAGTCTTTCAGCCACACTCCTGATTGCGTATTCTGTTCACTGCCACTGCAGTTAAGGCTCAGTATTTTAAATGAATTGATGAAATGCAGAAATTGGTTTGCTTAGCTCTGTTTCTTCTGAAAAGAAACTTAATCTTTCGTTGTATTATGTTTAGCATTCACATGCTTTGTAACACTACCCTAATGCACAGTGGTTAACTGTATTGGGTAACTGTTTATCTTGGATATGCTCCTGTTTAGATGTCCAACCACAATGTGCCAAGGATCATGACTGTTATGAATAGCAAATGTACTTCAAATCATGAGAACCTTTGATATTAGCCTTTAATGTGAATTATACTTATTTATATTGGTTAATGGAGCACTAACAACAAACATGGAGGGTACATAAAGAATATCTGAATAATTTGAATTTGAATAATAATTAAAATACTTCAAATGTACATGATACTTTATTAGATTGTCTGTATAAGTTAACTGTTTTAATGTATAGATGTGACCAATAGGGACACAATTGTATTGTAAGATATTAGTGATTAAAGTCAGAAACTGCTGAAACAGTTCGATAACTGACCAGTGTCTAGCTCTGCTTCTGTAGAAGGAAAATTACATAGCTGTATATAGTACATTTTGGTGGGTGCATGTTTTCTGCAAATGTGCTGAAAACTGGCCTTGCAGGTGAACTGATTACTGAATGAGGCTTGAAGGGAGTTTTTGTGTTAGAGTAAAACTGCTTGTTTAAGATTTAATCCTTACTCTGTGTCGTACTGCATCTATGAAATGATGAACTTCATCCTTTAGCATTTAACACTATTTTTGTTGTTTTGTTGTTTTAATGTTGTAAAAGCACATAAAACTGAGATCTGTGATTTTCAAATAAAATGAGTTTTTTCTTGATGTACTGATCTTGTGGTGTCTAAATGCTGTCTAGACATGTGGAAATGTCACACTGAGTGAAAAGGTTTGTTATTTACTTATTTTACCATTTATGTGAAACTTTCAAATAATATATTATCGCTGTCCAAACAAATCATGTATTACTTTTCTACATAATTTTAAATCAAGACTTTTTTATGATGAATGGACCAATAATAATAATTTACATTACATTAAAAGTAAGGAACATTTTTTCCCTCTATTGAAAAGTTACTATTTTGGAGATATATGTTTCTCATTGGACAGTGATGATATTCTACAAATTATTACTGTCTAGAAAATAGAAAACCATTTTACAAGGATGCAAACATGATATTACTGAAAATAACGGTACTAAATATAGTGCATGTCTGTCTAAATACAACACTATATACTATAATTTTTAGATCATCAAATGTAGAAAATTATTTAAAATTAAAACTGCTTTAATGCTGGTATGCACTGTTAGAAATAGAGGTTCTGTGCAGGTAAATTTTCTATTTCTCAAGGTACAAACAATGTAAATGTTCCCTCAAAGGTACACAGTGGTTGTAAGGTTGAATTGTTAACCTTAAATAGATGTTTTCCAGGTGCAAAGTATGCATTTGTACATTTTCATCACCTAATGTTTAAAACAGAACAATAAAATAAAAAGCCTGAAGACGAGGTGGGGTGTGTGGAGTCAATACAACTTAGAAAACGTAAGTTCAGTGGATTATGGTACAATTATGTTCCCTGACTAAAGACACTGAGATGTACCCTTGAGGGTACCAACCCAGTGACAAGAGAGATACTGCTGTAGTGACAGTTTCATACCTTTATTTCTGAAAATGTATGTATATTATTTCAAAGTGAACGTGCTGGAGCGTTACAAAAAATGACGCAACAAAAAAAAAACTCTGTGTGCCTTTATACTGCATGTTGCACTGGATTTTCTACTGTTATTCAAAGGCCTATTATAGAAACATGACATGGCCTAAAAGCTGAAGCAGTTTGATTACGGCATCTAATCATTTAAACCCATGAACAGACTCCTCTGGACAGCTCATGAGCAAAATAAGCACAATATATAAAAAAAATGAAATGTGAGTTTGCTTTTTTAACTTTGTGTTATTGATTTTTCAAAAAACAGTTCTTCTCACTAAAGATAACCTAATGAAGCTCCTGCACTGTTACCATAAACTTGAAACTACTGTAAACAAAGTACTCCACCCACTGGCGGAAGAAAGAGGTCTAACATTCAGTAAGGACGTCACCACTTCCAGCTGCCTCATGAATACGTAGTGACATGAACATATAAATAGAGGGTTTTGTTCTGCTTTGTTGAGAGGCTTGAATTTTTGGTATGGAATGGATTTAGAGAAAAGTCATCTGAGCTTCTATAACTTCTATAACTTCTGCTCCAGTCTCACTACATGAAAAGGAAAATACAAGGTAGGCTTGTAAAACTTACACTGAGTTATTAAATGATTTTTGCAATGCTTTAGATTCAATCAACTTCATGTAATTCCTGTTTTGGAGACAGAAGAAATATATAGATTGTAATGGCAGCTGGTGAGTGTGCATGGGGATGTCAGTTATATCGGCAAAATGTATAACATAGAGATCACCAGGATGTGTAACTAAATTCAGGATACATGAAATGCGAAACTTTCTTTTAAAACTGATGGAAACAATGAAATCTTAAGTCACATTTCTTTTAGTTTAAGTGGGTGTCAAGCATTTATATAAAATGCTCTTTTATTTCCAGTATTTCTAGTTCCAAATAATGTATTTTGTTAAAAATGTTTTATATTAACATCTGCATTTTCAGTCATTTTAAACACTTACGTGCTATAATGAAGTTACCTTTGCATTAAAGTGTAAAAAATAAAATCAAATAGCTAACCATACAACAATGAATTAAAAAGGCTCTTCTATGATTTCCAAAACCTTTTCAGAACTCCAGTAGTCTCTCTAAAAAGCAGTTTCAAAAGCTACCAATCTTGCAACCTCTGTTCACTTGTAGCCTTCAAGATGTCCCAGTAACAGGCTAATCATGATCTGTGAGAGCTGTAACAGAGTGAAGATTTACTGGAATAATAACATTAACATTTCTCTTCCCAGGCGTCCTCAGCTATTTCTGATTGCTGTGAAGAAAAGTTAGCAGAAGCTGAAGTTGATTTCAGCTCATATAATACAGTGTCTCTATAAACTAGTTGCGTTTCTGAACCGGCGCTCCTGAATATATCTCAGTTTTTCTATGGTCTACTTGTTATTTCAGCTTTTCTCGTTTACACAATGATCTGCTAATCTTTGCTACTGGTTTGGTTTGGTATTGGCTCAAAAGCCATCTGTTGCGATGTCGCCCTCTAGCGTTTATAGTGGGGAAAAACATGCACGTAACCTGCTTCATGCGTCGCAGAACCAGCCGACTATGAGGTATTTTTAAAGAAATAAAAGTCTCTCTGTGGATGAAGCGGCTGGATCCTCATGTCCGAAGGAACCCCAGTCCGGCGGTGAGGTAACCCAGCACCACACATTTGATTTTGAGATATAAATTGATTCTTGTTTGACTTTGATTCAGTTATTCAGTTTCAAAATAAGTGATTCAGAACCTGAACTGATGTGATCCAGGTTATTCATCTGTTTCGTCTGACTCAAAATCTGGGACAAACTCTGACTCAGATTCTTTATTCTAAATGTGAAAGTCAGTCTGATTCTGACTCATCCGCTTACAGTTTACACGGTTTCTATTCTTGATACCGATATGAGTGAAACATTTAACTGCAACTTTGAACTTTCCACATGCTTCCCTTGAGCATCATGAGGATTGACCTCCACACGGCCCAGTCCTGTGCATAGCTGTAACTGGGAGCCAGCATGTTTCATACGAGGAGCTGGGGGCCTCTGCAGAGGGCTTATGCAGAGACAAAGGACTCCTTTCTGATCAAGGCCGATAAGCTCCATGTTCCTGGAGACCCTCTCGTGACAGGAGAAGACAGGGCAGACTGACACTGATGCGCTTGTCTTGTGTATTAAATGAATACACGTGCAGCGTTTTGTAATTTTGTGCTTTTTTTGAATCCAAACTTCCACACTTTATGTCGTCAGTAGAAGGAAAATTGCACTAACCAACTAAATCACAGGACTTAACAACAGAAATGGAGCACTGGATTACAGCCCTTACAATGACAAGTAAAAAGAAGCTGGAGCTTTGCATATTCTGAATCCCTAAATATCTGCTTATAGTTATGATGTTGTTATTACAATAGTTTGGTGACGTTTGTATGTTTTATTGCGTTTCACTTTGTGTATTGTTTAAATTACACTTTTTTCTGCTGTTTATTAATTTGCCCAATTACTTATCGGGATGTGTGGTGTAATTGTTGTGAGTAATTGCATAATAATAATAATAATAATAATAATAATAATAATAAT
>JAILXH010152048.1:11030-22723 GCA_023558415.1 Piaractus mesopotamicus
TGTAATGATCTATAATGCATTTACTTCCAATATCTTTTAAAATCAAATGGAAGTGATGTGGCAATTGAAGTAGAAGGCTCTCATTCACTGCTATCGCTTGGAGCACACGAGACGCTGCTGCCACTCATCTGCGATAAAATGCACAGAATTTTCCCGTTCTACCTTAAATGGTGCCACATTTACATTCGGCACCTCAGTCAGAATTTAAGGTGGAACGGGAAAATTCGAACAAGAAGCTGAAGCGACTTAAAGAAGCGACTTCAGCCTCGTAAAACAGCCGAACTTTGAGAGACATTTTACAAGAAACTGATCTAGTTTAGAGGAAAGTTTTCTGGCGGAGAAGGGAGGAAAACGACTATAGCTGAAGCTTAAAGCAGAGCAGAGTAAGTCTATATTTTAGAGAGCAGAGTAAGTTTATATTTTAACCTAACTTATAGCAGGACATTAACACACACTGAGACATACTAGACATAAATGTTGTGGCTGCCAAGGTGGTTTGATTTTTGCTGAAAGGACTCCTGATCTAACCTGGCTTTAATGCAGAGGGAGCCGGTCGGGTTTCTCGATCATTCATGTGTGCTTTTGTTATGTGCACCTCACAGACTGTCCGGGCGCTGCACTTTCGGACTTCCAGGTTACGCCTTTTGCGTTCCGTCAACATTAAGTTAAAAATTAAATATTTAGAAAATCGATTTTTGACATTTGTGAATCGATTCAGAATCGTTCACGTCCGCATCGCGATGCATCTAAGAATCGATTTTTTCCCGCACCCCTACTACACACTGTATTAAAGTAAACAAGAATGTGAAATCATAACACATTGGCCTTCCAGGATGTGACGTATTTGTGAGTGAAACACACGCCAGATAAATTTAAAAAAGTGTTTTCTTTTTTTTTTTTTTACCAGCAGCTAATCAAAACTCTGCCTCTACACAACGATGCAAAAACAATTCAAAAATGCCCGCATGACCATGCCAGCCCATACCTCAAAATACAGACTGTGCCACAAAGCTAAAGCGAAGATTTTTTAATAAAGTGACAGCACCAGAGCCAGGAGCAGCCTGGCCTCTTCCCATTTCCCCCGTTATATCAAAAACATGACTGCAAAACACCAGAGGGTGGCCGGAAGCGAGTCCTCAATGAATGAGGGTGAGTGGAGTAAAATGGCTAAAAATTAAAGTTAAAATGTTTTCTAATCTACGGACGTCCAGAGAGGCTATGAAGTAGTTATAATTTTCTGGATTGTTATCTTAAAATCACATCTTTAACAACCTGTGATCTCAAGACAACAAGGTTATGATCTTGAGATCATGACTTACTTATCTTGTGATCTTAAAATAATAAAAGCATCCTGCTTCATCTCCTACTCTCCCAACGTTACAGAATGCCAAGCCTAACAAGGATGCAGTGAGTCTTATTCTCTCCCGAGAAGATTAAATATCTTGAATTGCTTTCCACTCTCCAGTCAGGGAATTCTCTTCTCCTTCCTTCATTGACAGCTAACCCTTGCGAGTATGATGGGGAAGACGGCACTTGTGAAAGATTTATAATGCAGTGCTGACTTTACCTTGGATATTTACAATGTCCTACCCCATCAGACATTGTGAAAGTTTTGTTTTTAAGGACCTTTCTCAGAGGCAAGGCTCTAGCTAGTCAAATACTGTACTTGAGAAAAGCCAGAGGGACAAGGACTGTGGAAGGATTTTTTTAAAATTGCTGCAAGCACGGTTTTCTCAGACATCATGCAGGACACTTTTTCTTGAGGCCTCCGGTAGGGCCGGTAGGCCCGTCTGCCTCCGAGGACATCGCTGCAGGCCCAACTGCGTCCGAGGACGTCAGTGCAGGTTTGCCTGCACCCGAGGACGTCAGCGCAGCTCAGCCCGTGTCTGCTCTCGCCTCTGCATTTCCTGACCTGCCAGCCTCTAAGTTCTCTGACCAGCCAGTCCACGAGTTCCCTGACCAGTTGGCCTCCAAGTTCCCTGCCATGCAAGAGACTGCCGAGTCCCGAGACCTGCCCATGGCCTCAGAGTCTCCAGACCTGCCTGTGGTTTCTAACTCACTAGTCTCTGTGTGCCCAGTTTCTGCTCCCAGGGCCACTCCAGGTCCTGCTCCCAGTGCCACCCCAGTTCTTGTACCCTGGACCGCTCCAGTCCTGGTTTCCTGTGCTACTCCAGCACTGGCCTCTCAGCGTCCCATTCCAACACTGGCCTCTCAGCATCCCGATCTAGCGCTGGCCTCTCAGCATCCCACTCCAGCACCGGCCTTTCAGCATCCTGCTCCATTAATGGTTCCACGCCAAGTGCCATTGTCCCTGTCTTGTGCTGGACAACCAACCTTTCAAGTTCCCTGCTCAGCCAGCCACCCAATCTTTCCACTTCTCTGCCCAGCTAGCTGCCCAAAAACTCCTGCTTCCTAACCAGAATGAAAGACGTAATTCTGTGTTTCCTCCTGTTTCTGCCCAGTCTATGATCCCGAGTTCTATTCTTGTCCTGGTCACTGTGTATGCGTCCATACCTATCACCACCACTGTACCTGTTTCTGTTACTGGTCTTTTTGTACCCATTCCTGTCAAGGTCTCTGTCCCTGTCCCCTAATGCTAATGCTAATTCAGTCTCATTGTTTGTTCAGTCTTCTCCAGTCCGGTCCTCTGTTTTATCTCCTGTCCAGTCTCCAGCTCAACCTCCTGTCCCATCTCAGGTCCAGTTCCCGGTCTTATCTGCAGGTCTCCTCTTCTGTCCCCTGTCCTGTCTTGCATCCAGTCTGTTGTTCAGAATCCTGTCTGTTCTTCAATGCACCCTGTCTGGCCTCATGTTGCTTCCCCAGTTCAGTCTCCTCTTGGTGTGTTTGCGAGTGCTTAATCAGGTTGTCTGTCTTGTGTCCTTCCACCCCCTTTGCCAGTTCCCTGGGTGGATTCAGTTCCACGCCTCAGGAGCTGCGCGTCATAGAGGTGGGTTACTGTAACATTCTATCATGCCTTGTCCATGTCTTTGTTTCCTTGTTTTCTTCTGCCATGTGCCTTTGATTTTTTTTTTGGTTTCTTGCCCCGCCTTTTTGTCACACTGCTTACCTGTGTCTTGTGTTTAGACCCTGCCCAGTAATTACTTCCAGGTGTTTCTTGTTGGTATTCTCAATGTATATATACACTCCTTGTTTCAGTCTTGGCTTGGCATTGTGTGTGTTTGTTGTGGGTTGTTCTCAGATCAGTTGTAGCTTTGGTGCGACGTTACTGTTTTAGTTTTGCTCCATTTGTTGTTCTGCTGCATTTCTTGCTTGTTTTCCTGTATGTTTGTCCTGTATTTGCCATGGACTCTAATAAAACCTTAAACTTGCATCCTGCTTTGTCTTCTGCTCACCCAACGTTATGGTAAGTATGAAACAGAAAACTTAAAGCAGAGTGAGGGCAGGTTAATTGCAACACACTTTGACCAGGACTGAATAAGGAGTTGTGTGATTACTGAACACTTTTAGTGTCAAATAGAAAACCTGGAGTTGAGAGTGCCACTCAAAAATGTTTGTTTTGAAATGCAAATATTGGAATAGCAAAAATCACACTTCTATAGCATCATTAATCACAATGCAATAACTATCGGAACATGCAACCTAAGAACTGATGCTAGACTTGTAGATTTGTAACTGATTCTGATAACTTCATGATCACCAGGACTGGATGTGGTTAATTTTTTGACATTTAAGCATGCACCAGCCAGGATTGTCATTGCCACGTTTAATAAAAAAAAAATCCCTTCATTTTCTCTGCAGTGAAAACAACCACTTTATTAGAAACTCCCTTGTTACGCTGGCACTGAAGAATCCAAACCCGTCACAAAACCAGGGAGCAGCTGTATGTCTGGAGAATTGAAGTTTATTTCCTGCATGCAGGTACCGGACATTTAGCCAGCCTGTAAAACAATGGACTGACAGTTTTATAGGCTGGACTGATATGCCAAGACGCGCAGCCTATACATGACAAGTGACCAGTTTGACAGACATGACCGTGTAGGGATAAACGAAAATAGGCAGAACAGAATGTTCTAAATACAATCACAGCACAGACACACACACACAGTACTGTATATAATAGTATATAACACAAAACTAAACACATTACACAGCAAAACATTCCTTCAGCACCAACCTAACAATGCGCTCACTGTCACTCACTGGGTTTCACACTATTACTTTTAGCAGCCCAGGAAACCTGAACCAGCATGTTCTTGGGTATACACATTACCTGTTTCTTGGCCGTAGATGGGGATGAGGAGAACATTTTAACTCTTAAAAAGCCTCCGATTCAGGCGTAATTTAAAAATGAGGAGAACGCGGGGAGCCATGGGGTGGATGAAGCAGAAAGCAAAAAGGCTGTTTGCTTTACAGACTTTCTCCGTTCATTCCCTCTTTTGCTTGCCATCTTGGCAGTAACAAGAACAAATTAGACACCTTCACGTTTTCCCCAAAAACACTGGACATTACAGCTTCAAACACAACATTTTAGCAATTTTGACAATCTTTCGGGTCAGTGTGGTCGGTTCATAATTACCACTACTTAAAACAAGCTGCTTCTAGTTGCTGACTGGAGGCGAGTCATCCATCCGGAAGTACAGCCAAATTTTATGTAAAAAATTCTGATTTGGTCTATAGCAGGGGTGTCAAACTCAACCAATAAAAGCCAGAAAACCTTTTGTATTATTTCTTTTTTAATTAACATTTTGCTGTAAACCAAACTGATAATTTTTTTTTATTGAACATATGCAAAAACGTCCAACAGCAAAATACAGGCATTTGTAGTAGACCTTGAAATATTATATGAATACTTGCTATATTTAAATGTCTCCAGAAGCTTGGTCTTTTAAACCTACCTATTAGCTTGAACTAGACACCTGGCAACATTTCTTTGCCTCATTAAGACTTGGGCTCAATTTCTGAGCTGCTGAGCTGACGTTAAGTGTTTTAATTGGCTGAACTGCAGCTAGTGTGTTTGGTGATCTGACTGGTGTGGAATTGTGTACAACTGAGCTGTAACCACTGTCCCATAGGTTGATGTTGGGGTAGGAGATTCACAGCACACTGTGTTGCAGTGCATTCTGGGGACTGTAGTGCAGTGCATTGTGAAACGAGCTAATATTAACAGAAAATGTATATATTTTTGTGGGCCGGATAGGACTGTTTATAGGATCAGGTTAAATCTGTTGTGACTTGATACTGGCTCACAAAGACACATGAGTCATACAGATCAACGAACAAGAAAATACGCAAGTGATTATAATTATGCTTTTCGTTTGAGTTGTGTGTGTTATAATGGCGGACTTACAGAAAGATCAGTGCTAGTCGCAGCCAGATGGTAAATCCACACATCTTGATCGGATAAATAACCACATACACAATGATGATCCCAAACACAAATAGGCCCATGTGCACGATCACATAACCTGCAAAAACATATGTTTTACTATTATTGCTAATTTAAAAACATGTTTTTGTTCATCAAAGCAATATAACAACATCAAAATCATATTTGAAAACTGCAACCATGCAAATGTTACAAAAAAGCGTAGAATAATAAAACTTAAAACAGTTGGTACAAGTTGGTAACTTCTTAAGAAATCACAGTACTTTGACTTTTGATAGCTTAAGTATATTTTAGGCATTTTGTACTTAAACCTAGGTATAAATATAAAGATGGGACTTTCCAAAGATGTTGGGACGCTGTGCAAAATGTAAAAACAAAATTCAATGATGTGCAAATTTAAATCATTTAAACCCTATTTATCACTGACAAAAGTACAAAGACAACATCAAATGTTGAAACTGAGAAATTTTATTGTTTTTGAAAAAATATATGCCGGGGGCATGTTTACCTCTGTGTTTCATCACCTTTTCTTTTAACAACACTCTGTAAGCGTTTGGGAACTGAAGAGACCAATTGCTGTAGTTCAGAAAGTGAAATGTTTTCCGATTCTCGTTTAATACAGGATTTCAGCTGCTCAACAGTTCTGGGGGCTCCTTTGTTGTATTTTTTGTTTCAAAATGCGCCAAATGTTTCCAATAGGTGACAGGTCTGTACTGCAGGCAGGTCAGTTTAGCACCCAGACTCTTTCAACACAGAGCAATGCTGTTGTAATACATGCAGAATGTGGTTTGGCAATACCTTGCTGAAATAATCAAGGCCTTCCCTGAAAAAGACGTCATCTGCATATCTTGCCAAAACCTGTATATATCATTTAGCATTAACGGTGCCTTCACAGATGTGCACGTCACCCATGTGCACTAATGCACCCCTATATCATCATGAATACTGGCCTTTGAACTGTGCACTGATAACAAGCTGTGTGGTCTTTAGCCTGGAGGACACAGTGTTCATGATTTCCAAAAAGAATTTCAAATGTTCTTCGAACCACAGAACACTTTTTTCACTTCACCTCCGTCCACTTTAAATGAGCTCAGGCCCAGAGAAGGTGGCAGTGTTTCTGGATCCTGTTTATATTGTTTTTTTCTTTGCGTTTTAGAGTTTTAACTCGCATTTGTGGATGAAGCGAGCCCATGCAGTGATTTCCACTACAGAATCGTGTCTGGTTTTTAATGCAGTGTTGCCTGAGGGCCCAAAGATCATGGGCAGCAAATACCAGTATTTGGCCTTGTCCCTAGAGATTCCTCTAGATTCTCTAAATCTTTTAATTATATTATGTACCATAAATGATAAAAGGCAAAAGTTCTTTGCTATTTTATGTTGAGAAACGTTATTCTTGAATTGTTGCACTATTTGCTCGCACAGTCCTTCGCAGAGTGGTGAACCCCTCATCATCTTTACTTCTGAAAGACTCAGCCTCTCTGGGATGCTCTTTTATACCCAATCATGTTACTGACCTGTTGCCAATTAACCACCAGGTGTTTTTTTTTTAAGCATTACACAACTTTACCAGCCTTTTGTTGCCCCCGTCCCAACTTTTTTGGAACCTGTTGCTGGTATCATATTCAAAATGGGCAAATATTTTTCAAAAAGCAATAAAATCACTTTCAACATTTTATATGTTGTCTTTGAAGCATTTTTAATGAAATATAGGATTTAACTGATTTGCACATCATTGCATTTTGTTTTTATTGACATTTTGCACAGCGTCCCAACTTTTTCGGAAATGGGGTTGTACTTGAGAAACAGTTTATAAAGGTTATCTCCACCTTCACTTACACACAGGATTGGTGTACTAAGTTTGAATATTAATGATGCTTTTTAGTGCTGTACGATAGTGTTTGCTTTGTGAGTAGCATTGACTGAAGTCTAAATCCAGCAAAGATAAATAGTAATCAGTTACATTTAAAGAGGACAAGCGTACTCACCCCACATTGTGTAGGCTATCTGGCAGCCAGGGTACCTCGCAAGGGCAGCCTGAGGATGGATTATTGAATGTAATCCATTGTTATTAACTATTAGCATGTTAGCATATATGGGAGCACGAAGATATCTTCAAAACGAGGACACAATCAGTAACACTCTCAAGCCCATTGATAAAACAACAAAATCAGCAGATCCAAAATGTGGTAGCATAATTATGCATGACTCACTGTGCTAAACAGCCAGTCTGCTTACTTTCAATGTAGTACTTAATTAGATTCATGTGATTTCAAAAGGCAACTGAGTTTTCACTGACAGGTCTAAATTAAACAGCACTTAATATAATTTATATTGTGACTTTGAACGAGAAAGAGAAATAACTAGAAATGTGCTAATGTTTCATGTGTTCATTTAACCCACATTAGGGGCTGTTAGTCGTTACTAAAAAGAACCGATTTCTTGATTCCAGGAATTCAGGAATCGAAAGTCGACTCCAAAACTTCGGACTGTGTGACGATTCCACACAGAAATGCTCAGGTTTGTCTGCACCCCCGCGCATTTAGAGACCACTGTTAGCCACAGCTGAAAAAACAAAGTAAAATGTAAAATTTGTCAAGAAAAATTGGCTTACAGTCCAACAACACCCTAGCACCCATCCAGGATGCCATAGCAACTGTGTAGACCCCCTTACGACTACCTGGGATACCATAGCAACCACCTAGCAACACCCTAGCAGCCACCTGGAATACCACAGCACCCACCTGGCAGCACTCTAACAACTACTGGGAACGCTAAAGGAACAACCTGGTCCACCATGGCAACACCCTAGCAACACCCTAGCAGCCATCCAGGATGCCACAGCAACTGTGTAGACCCCCTTACGACCACCTGGGATACCATAGCAACCACCTAGCAACACCCTAGCACCCACCTGGCAACGCTATAGGAACAACCTGGTACACCATGGCAACACCCTAGCAACACCCTAGCAGCCATCCAGGATACCATAGCAACTGTGTAGACCCCCTTACGACCACCTGGGATACCATAACAACCATCTAGCAACACCCTAGCAGCCACCCGGAACATCACAGCAACAACCTGGCAGCACCCTAACAACCACTGGGAACACTACAGGAACCACCTGGTACACCATGGAAACCAACTAGCAACACCCCAGCAGCCACCCGGAACACCAGAGCAATCATCTGGCAGCACCCTAACAACCACTGGGAACACTATAGGAACCACCTGGTATACTATTGCAACCACCTAGCAACACCATAGCAGCCATCCAGGATACCATAGTAAATGTGTAGACCCTCTTATGGCTACCTGGGATACCATAGCAACCACCTAGCGACACCCTAGCAGCCACCCGGAACATCACAGCAACAACCTGGCAGCACCCTAACAACCACTGGGAGCACTATAGGAACCACCTGGTACACCATGGAAACCAACTAGCAACACCCCAGCAGCCACCCGGAACACCCGAGCAATCATCTGGCAGCACCCTAACAACCACTGGGAACACTATAGGAACAACCTGGTATACTACGGCAACCACCTAGCAGCACCATAGCAGCCATCCAGGATACCATAGTAAATGTGTAGACCCCCTTATGGCCACCTGGGATACCATAGCAACCACCTAGCGACACCCTAGCAGCCACCCGGAACACCACAGCAACAACCTGGCAGCACCCTAACAACCACTGGGAACACTACAGGAACCACCATGGAACCACCATGGAATTACTTTAGCTGTGCAATCACTGTTTCTTCAAGAAATTGACTTTTCTTTAATATCACACTTTTTATTTTTGCTAAATGTCCTTTTATGTGTCTTCAATTTGTGTGGAATCGACTCTTGGAAATTGACACCATAGATTCCCATCAACTGGCATCAGAATTGGAGTCAAACTGGAGTTGAGCAGCCCCAACCCTCACAGTGTAGCTTCAGGTTTAACAATGGCTAATAAAATATTGGAATAGGCCAAAGAAATTCATGATCAGTGCATCCCTACTGTGGTCAATACAGGCACATACAAAGATTTGTGTGCTTACCACGCTAACAGAGGAGTTCAGCTTGTGGTACTTCTCTGGCACAAAGCTTTTGTTCCCCGCCCACAGTCTCTTCACGTGCTTCCTGTCAAATGACCAAATTAATTAACAAGTGGATCTCAAAAAAAAGACACCTTGGTGTAAAATACGAAGTAGTGGACATATTCCATCGGTCCAAAACATCCAGACAGCCCTTTTATATCAGTGAATGTAGTTATTTTAGGGTCACTCATCGCTCACAAAGGTCTTGTATGGCTATGGAGATTATATAGTGCTGTGAAAAAGTATCTGCCCCCTCTCCAATTTCTTCTATTTTTGCATATTAGTCACATTTAAATGTTTCAGATCATCAAACTGGTATTAATATTAGACATGTGATAACCCAGGTAAACACAAAATGCTGTTTTTAAATGATGATTTCATTTCTTGAAGGAAAAATGCTGTTCAGCCTTACCTGGCCCTTTGTGAAAAAGTAACTGCCCCTTAGCTTCTAAATCAACCAGTTAACCAAATTCAATTGACTGTTGGGTTCAATTTCACTAGACACACAAAGGCAGGCTAGAAGATCTCAAAAACAGCACATGATGCCATGTTCTAAAATTATAAAAATACAGATGCAAAACAAAGTCACTGAAATCTACCAGTCTGGAAAAGGTTGCAAAGCCATTGGTAAGGCTCTGGGACTCCAGCAAACCATGGTAAGAGCCGTTATCCACAAATGGAGAAAACCTGGAACAGTGGTGAACCTTCCCAGGAGTGACCAGCCTACCAAAATTTCACCAAGAGTGCATTAATGTTTCATCCAGGAGGTCACAAAAGAACCCAGATGAACATCTAAAGAATTCCAGGCCTCACTTGCCTCAGTTAAGGTCAATAAAAATGATTTCACAATAACAAAAGACACTCGACAAAAATGGCATCCATGGGAGAGTTGCAAGGTGCAAACAACTGCTGACCAAAGAGAACACAAAGGCTTGTCTCACGTTCGCCAAAAAACATCTAGATGACCCCGAAGACTTTTGGGATAATATTCTGTGGCCTGATGAGTCAAAGGTGGAACTTTTTGAAAGACATGGTTCCCGTTATATCTGGCTTGAAGCTAACATTGCATTCCACCATAACAGCATCATACCAACAGTGAAACATGGTGGTGGTAGTGTGAGTCTGGGGCTGCTGTGCTTCTGCAGGGCCTGGACGGCTTGTCATAACTGATGAACCCATGAATTCTGCTCTGCTCTCAGACAATCCTGAAGCAGAATGTCCACCTATCAGTTCGTGACCTAAAGCTGAAGCCCACCTGGGTTATGCAGCAGGACAATGATCCGAAGCACACAAGCACATCCATCTCTGAATGGCTGAAAAGAAAGAAAATTAAGGTTTTGAAGTGGCCCAGTGAAAGTCCTGACTTGAATCCCGTTGAGATGCTGTGGCAAGACCCTACATGAGCATTTCATGGTCAGAAACAGTTGACCCATGTTGTCTTTATGTTGTAGTAAAATTAGATGATCTGAAACATTTAAATGTGACAAATTAACAAAAATAGTAGAAATTGGGGCAAATACTTTTTCACAGCACTGTGTAATCTCCATAGCCCAACAGAATGGGACACTCTGGAGCAGCCTAAGTTCACCATGCCCCATGCCAAGCGTGGGCTAGAGGGGAATAAAGCCTCCCAGCAGTGGGCTGTAGAGCAGTGGAAGTGTGTTCTCTGGAGTGATGGAGCTCCATCCAAAAGTCATGCAGGTTTTTTTTTTTTTGGTGAGATTTGTTTGATTCTCCACATTTGAGTCCCGCCCCACGGTACGTTCACACATACTTGTAACATTTCAGCACGTGGCCGATGTGCACCACAGACGACAGCGCAGCTAAGGCTGTAGTGACATGCCAGGTAGCTAGAAAACAAAGTAAAAACAGGATTATTAATGGAACGCATTTAATGGAGAAAAGATATAAAATGAAAGTGTTTGATGTACAAACCTAATTCCAAAAAAGTCGGGCAGCATGTGCAATGTGGATGAAAACAAAGAACAGTAATTTGTTAACAGTAACCTGTACATACACCAATCAGGCATAACATGATGACCACCTCCTTGTTTCCACACTCATTGTCCATTTTATCAGCTCTACTTACTATATAGGTGCACCCATGGACCCTCACAGAGCAGGTACTATTTGGAGTGCTGAGAATGATCCACCACCCAAATAGTACCTGCTCTGTGAGGACCCATGGGTGTCCTGACCACTGAAGAACAGGGTAAAAGGGGGCTAACAAAGTATGCAGAGAAACAGATGGACTACA
>JAILXH010152079.1:5877-17539 GCA_023558415.1 Piaractus mesopotamicus
TTCTCTCTCTCTCTTTGTGCCCAGATAAACCTGCAGAGAAGGATGCGGGTCACGGGGCTGATAACCCAGGGGGCCAAGCGCATCGGCAGCCCAGAGTACGTCAAGTCCTACAAAGTGGCCTCCAGCGACGACGGAAAGACCTGGAGGACGTACAAAGTCAAGGGCACGGACGAGGATATGGTGAGATGCCTTTTTAATTAGCGGCCGGCTAGTCCTTCGCACCACTTCACCCCCCCCCTCCCCCACCTCTTGCTTTAATAGCTCTTCAGATTGGATTTTTTATACTGTTTGGGGATGAAGGAGAGCCACGGGGGCCGCCTAGGACGTGTGATGCTCCATCATTTTTGACGGGACCCCTCCCTTCGTTTTCTATTACCCGCACTCAATTCCCACTCATAGTTTTTTTTTTTGGTATTTTTTTATGATCTCCTCTAATGACTTTGGGTGGGGATGGCTACTCTCTGCTGTATCATTGTCTGCTTTTGTATAGGATGTTCTTTTTCTTGTCCCGTGTCAGTTTTATTTGTTCGATCGTGGCGCGCCGGACGCAGGGTGAACTAGGATGAAGTCATTTATGGGCTCGATGACAGTAAAGTACTGAGGAATAGTGGGGCATATTGCTCCCATAGGCTAACAGACATTTTTTTTCAATAGTATGTAAAGCATATGGTAATTGGTATTGTGACATCATAATTGCCTAAAGTACCTCTTTAAATGGACACAGGGTTTATTTTTTTTACTGTTTTCCAGAAGTAACAGATTTTTCCTTAGTTGCTCAGATTCTTTTCTTAGATTAGATACTTCCACCCTTTGCATTATTGTAGCTTTGCACACTCTCTGAAGCAGCTTCGTGAGAAGCCATCCGGGATGCTTTTCCAACAGACCTTTAGAGATTCTACACACAGTACTGTGCAAAAGTCAGAGACCACCCATTTATTCAGTCAAATGATCACTGAGTACAAGTAATTTGCTTTTCAGCTTTAGTGAAAAGCAGAAAGCATAAATCCAACAAATGTTACACGTAAGTCTCAACAACTAAACTTCCATCTGTTCAGTTTTTAGTGTGTTTGCTCTTTTCCTTTCTATTCCAGAGACCCACCACCAATTTTTCAAAAAAAAAAAAAAAAAAAATCTGCAGGAATATTTTTTCACAACTTCAAAGTTCAGTCTCAGAACTTGGTTAAACTTTTTCCTTCTCACAATAATTAATTGGTTATCAAAACCAATTCAATGATATTGAGGTCTGGACTCTGGGGTGACCAGTTCATTGTTCTGAGAACACCTGCCGCTTTGAGTTGTCTTCTCACAGTGGAAGGATGGACAGGATCACTTGTGGATGTTTTCAGATCTGAAGGAAAAGTGGAGCTTGAATTTCTCCTCTATTAAAAATGAAAGTTTTAAGTGTTGTTTATCTGTTGGGGACAGTTCTGCTGGTCTACCAGGACTTGCACTGTTGTTAGAAGTCCCATTTTATCTCTATACCTTTTAACCATTTTTTTGAAGTGACAGGTTTAGAAACTTTTTTTATCACTTATTTTCCTTTGAGGACCCCTTCCTTGTGCCATTGGATCAATTTATATCTACTTTCTGCAGAAATATTTCCTGAACAATGAATAAATTGTACATAATAGCCATTTTAATTGAAAATTAAGTAAATGAACAGAGGTTGACTTTTTTTCTCTGAGATTTTGCACAGCACTGCATATTGAATACTTGTTGCTGAAACTTGCTGCTTTTTTGGGATGAGGTATTAAAAATATTTTTTACATGTAAACAATTTGTTATTTAAATAAGTAGACTTCAACTTCACTCTTTACATTTGAAACAAATTTCAATTGTTTATGCATACACCTTGAGATCAAAATCATAAGATTATACATACATACAGTATTTGTTTGTCATTATTCCACATTTTACAGTGATAGCAACTTGTTACTGTTGTAAGAAAACCTTGGATCTCTAAAATAATAACTTTATGGGAAAATATTGTCTATTTGTCATAAAATGCTCAAACAATGCAAAGGAATGGTGTTTTCAAGTTGTGTGCAAAATACACACTGGAGAAATTATGGAGTTATGAGGTGTTCTTATGACAGTGACATAAAATTAGATCTCTGACCACAACTGCAGCTGCTTATTATGTTTATTATGAAGACTAAAATGTCTGTCTGGCTGACCACATGCAGATCTTCCGGGGAAATGTCGATAACAACACTCCCTCGGCCAACTCCTTCACGCCACCCATCGAGGCCCAGTATGTGAGGATCTATCCGCAGGTCTGCCGGAGACACTGCACTCTGCGCATGGAGCTGCTGGGCTGTGAACTCACAGGTCAGACTGCACAGTGATTTTCCTGTGGTTTATTTTCCCAGAACTCATTCCAAGCTAGGGCTTGTTTGAAAAAAAAAAAATGTTGATACAAATTTTAAGGAATTCCAAATTCCAATAACCTGCGATATTGGGCGATACACTTTCATAAAGGTCAGAAATGAAACAGACTCCAAGTCTGTCTCCTAGTCAGCTGTGATGGGTAATTCTCAATAATTAAATTTCTTATGTGAACTCAAACAGCAGAAAGATGGCCTTAAACAAATAGCTTGGCAATAAATCAGATTTGCTCAATTCTACACTTACCCCAGATGTAGCTAATCAGCCAAGACATGTTTAAAGTCCAAATTTTGTTTCCTTAGTTTAGAACCGGAGGTACGAGGCCAACATTGCTAACAAACACTAGAAGTCAGTAGTCACCCAAATTGCCCAAAAAAAAACAAAACAACCTCAAGTCTTTATAAACAACTATACAAACAGTGTGATCATAAACCAACTAACAGCTGTTTGTTTTGGTGTTAATTTAAATTTATCAGACTTTAATAAGCCAACGTTCTGTATGTGGATGCTCTGTACATAGAGTTGATGCACATAGAAGGTAGTGAAACACACTCCAACTTAACTCACATGCCAATCACTCTGATTTTGCTCAAATAACATGATACTGTAGAGATGATGGTGAATATTGAAGGAAGTGCTGCTGTGAACCCAAAGCTCTTTATTTCTAAAAACAAAATGATTCTATCATGATAGTCCTGTTCTGCTTCTCAGGTTTCAAATAATTAGTAGGCCACTTGGAAACTGTACGTAAAAAAAATTAAATGTGTTCAGAATGATGAACGGGGCTGTAGATTGTACTAAAATGACTGCGAAATCTGTATATCTTTGAGAATTAAAATTAATATTCAGAATTCAAGTGATCATCAAATCTCTTCTAGGCTTATGACATACTAAGCCTTATTATTCCATAACTACACGGACTCCAGTTCAAACTGGTTGAGTTAATATTAGGTTATTGAAGTGTGTAGGGCCGGTGGGGCCTGGCCTTTTAAGGGGTTAAGACAAAAAAATGTAATGTGAATAGATGCTTCAAAGTGTTAAACACTAGTGTGGATGTCCATTAATTTGGTGCACACAATGACTCGATAAAACTTGGTTCCAGAAGTGACCATTTGCCCCTACAAAGCATTTTCAACCACAAAGACTTATTTAAGTATAAGTATAGTCTGTAGAATGTAGCAAAGGAGCTGTAAGACCTCCTGAAGTGCGAGTCGATTTCCATGCTTGACATTCAGCTTTCCACAATGCAGTGGAGACCCGGAGCTAATTATAAGCTATTAACTCTGCAGGATGCTCCGAGCCACTGGGGATGAAGTCTGGCCACATTCAGGATTACCAGATCACGGCGTCCAGCATCTTCCGAACGCTCAACATGGACATGTTCACCTGGGAGCCTGGCAAAGCCCGGCTGGACAAGCAGGGCAAGGTCAATGCCTGGACGGCTGGACACAGTGATCAGTCCCAGTGGCTACAGGTATGATCACCCCTACCTATTACTCATCACTTCTTCAGCTCTGTTGGACTAGTAGAGCTTGAAATATTTGTCCAAACCTTATGAGACCATATTGCTTGCGTCAGGTTTGGTGGGGTTCGAACATCATTCCCAAAGCATGTGTTGGTCTTGGTTCAGGTTCCAATTTCACATTTGAGTATTCACAGACAGCCTTTAACTTTTTAACTCAGCATTCTGGGTAATTGTTCTTTTTTTGTCCTCCCCAATAATACAAAGTTTTGAAAAGTTTTTAATCTGAGATGCTGGAGTCATTCACGGAGGTCCACATGGCCCATGCTTCTAATAAAATGGATGTGTGTTAAATTAAAACAGGGAATGGATTTGGGAGAAAACAGTTGAATGCAGCCAAAAGGACATATAGATTTAATTTATGTGGTCAGAAGCGCTTTATGTCATGTGTAACACTTTTAGGTAAAAATAAAAACAGCCATGTGGTTAAACTGACGTAGGTGAACATCCTTCTATAGTAGCACCACACAGTGTAAGAACAACACTGGGTTGCGTAACGCTGGGTTGATGAATCCGCGGATAAAAGATAAACCATAGGGTTTATTACAAAAGAGGATTAGCCAAAGTAACAGGGTTAACACAAGACCAGGTTAGAAACCAGATCAACAAAACACAACACATGGGCGAAGGTGAAAACAGAATGAGATAAACAAGCGAGGCTCATAATCAAGGAGCAAATACACAGGTAGACTTAGCCACAGGGACAAATCCGAGAATCAGAAAAGAGAAACAGAACAATGTCATAAATGGGGTAGCTAGCAAATAATAGAACGGCTCGGTATGCACTGACAGAACAGAGGCAATCCTTCACAAAGAAAGAATGCAAACAGACAGGTTTATATACACAGGAACACAGATGTTGATAATCAATTCTCAGGTGACTGAGATCTGCTGGTTGGCATGTCATTGGTTAGTGGAATCATATGACAAACTGAGGGATTCTAGGAATTGAAGTCTGCAATGGAATGAGAGTCCGAATGAGAACCAGGAAGCATTATGGAAACTTGAATGCCAAAAACTACTAGTAATATTACTACTAAACATGTGTGCCTGTTGGCGGGTAGAGTGACCTTC
The DNA here is from genome assembly GCA_023558415.1 of Piaractus mesopotamicus. Lineage (NCBI taxonomy): Eukaryota > Metazoa > Chordata > Actinopteri > Characiformes > Serrasalmidae > Piaractus > Piaractus mesopotamicus. The sequence goes on from JAILXH010152079.1 coordinate 10,862, forward strand.
GTTAATACTACATGAAGTATTGATAAATGGGTAAAATACAAGAAGTACAAAAGTAAAGCTACTTAAGTACTGAGTAACACATACACCTGCAGTGAAAGTTCTTAGTAAATCCAACTTCTCTCAGCACAAGAACTGAAGACTGTATGGCTCTATTTTTCTCTTTTTTGGATTATTTTGGTCTAAAATAAAATGATAAAGCTTCAAAGTCTCAGATGTGATCAATCAGAAATAATACAGATGTTGTCAACAACAAAACAGAATGAAATTAAACATAAAAAAAGAACTGGTGACTGAATGCGAGTAGCTACAATGTAACTGAGTAAAGCAGATTCCTTTACTCACTAATATACTTGAGTAGAAGTAAAAGTATTACAATTTGAAAGTACTCAGCAGAGAACAAATCCGTCAATCTTTTACTTCAGTACATGCACTTGAGTAAATGTAACTAGTCACTACCCACCTCTGCGTGCCACAAACATGATTAAGAAGACTGAGGGAGTGTGGCTTGGCTAACCATAACTATTGAAGCTAGAAAGATTTTTGTCTGACCTCAGCGTTACCTCGACAGGCCAGCATGCTGCAACTTCATACACTGAGCAGATTATTGCCTCTCAGTTCATGTTAAAGTGACTGGGTTGAGAAATTTTGGCCTACAGTGGTTAAAAAATGACTCTTTACTATCGAATGACAGAAATAGTTAGCTCAATAAAAAATACATAAATTAATTAAAAGGAGTACATTTTACAGATGGTGACAGATTTTTAAGTGATGTTGCATCAATCCTCAGCTGAGAAGCCTAAAAAGATTCTCAATGGTCATCTTTCAGAATGTAAACCATACTTCAATAAATTAATCAAGGCGAGCATCAACTGTTATGCAGGTATAGTTGTGTGTACATTGCACATGTGGCAACTTGTGCACATGCGAGTTTAAGCTGAATGCACCAAATTTTGATAGTGTCAACTATTTTCATTACACCAAGTGTAACAAAAGCATTGTGTACTGTGATATTAACTGTTTCACACTCACTGCTCACTGAAACCAGGAGCAGAAGAAGCTTTCAATCAATATCACGTTCCTGGTACAACTAATAGTAGGTTGATTATGATTTGAATATGTTTGAAAAGTTATTGCCATCTTGTTTTGGAGCAATTAAACCACGCGTTACTTTTTTTTTTTTTCATGTTTTTGTCATTTATTGACTTTAAAACAAGAAACGTAGTCTTGAATCTGTTGTTACAAAACGTAAATCGAATCAAAATACAATAAATTACATAATGTACTGTTTAATTAAGTGTAATAACATACATTCATTTGAATAGTATAGCAATACAAATTAATATCACCAGCCTTGTAAGGGTTAAATCTTGATGTTCACTGGTTCTTTCAAAGCTTTTGAAAACCTGACAGTGGTACTATTCCAGCTTTTCAATTACATTACACAAACCTCAAAACAAAATTAACAAATGTATAAATACCCATCATAAAAAGCCATATGATAGACATCACCCAAGGTGCCAACAGAATTTTTAAGAGTTTGAACCACTTGCACTTTAGGCTAGAATGAGTGTTGGCTGGTTGTGCTTTTCATGCAATTAAATAAGAGTTGAAATCCAAGTTACATAAACAACAGCAGCAAAATGTAAAATGTTAAAGGCGCGGCAATGAATACTGTCCTCAGGGCCTTCTTTCATGACTTTTGTTCTTCTTTTGGTCCGAGATCTTCAGAGGGATCATACTGGGCATAAGAGTGTGCTAAAATAGACACGCAAGGCGAGTCCATGCCTGGAAAGCATGACTAAAGCTTTTGCTGTTTATGTCTCTCCAGCAAAGCCCTGACAAATCCTTTCTCGTCTCTGCTGCTAGAGTGCCATTGTCAGGCTCCTCACTCACTGTTCATTAAGGTAACTGATCACCTTCAAGCAGGCCTTTGGCAAGAGCTATTTCTCACAGACCACAACAAGCAAGACGTTGCTCTGAAGCTTACTACACTGTGAGAACCACCTAGAACTGGCTGCACAAATGTTTGGAGTCACCACATTTTGACCAGATGTTCTTTGCTAAGTGCATAAAAAAAAAAGAATGTCTCTGTCCATTTTAAGTTCTACGCTTTCCCAAGTGTGGCATATTGAATGTAATTGTACTCAAGCCTCTTGAGAAAAAAAAAACCTAACTCACCAGTGCTAATGTGGCGAGTAATGAGTGAAAGCTGGTGTAACAACATCTGCATCATATGCTAACTAGCCATGCTTTTCCCATGACGCAGTAAAACACTTTTTTTTATTTTTATGGACAAGTAGGGGTGGCATTTGCACAAGGCACAGTGTTGCATACCCTAGCGCTGTGGCAAAGTGGAAAAATACGAACCAGGTGGCCAATTTAAGCAGTTTCCCCAGTAATATAAAACTAAGGGGAATATAGTATTGATATGCAAACCTAATTCCAAAAAAAGACAGCAGGAAAAATATAAATAAAAACAGATAATGATGATTTGCAAATCCTTTTGACCTGTATTCAACTGAAAACAGCACAAAGACAAGATATTTACTGTTTAAATAAATTTTATCTTATTGTTATTTTTGCATGCATATGCTTATTCTAAGTTGGATGCCAACAACATGTTCCAAAAAAGTTAGGATGGGGGCATTTTTACCACTGTGTTTCATCACCTCTTCTTTTAACAACACTCTGTAAGCATCTGGAAACTGAGGACACCACTTGTTGCAGTTGTGAAAGTGGCTTTTTGTTTCCTGTTCTTGCTTGATATAATAATTCAGTAGCTCACCAGTCCGGGGTCTCCAGGTCTGGACTGCAGGCAGGCCAGTCTAACACTTTCTTACAACTCTCTTACTACCACACCACACTGTTGCAACACATGGCTTGGCATTGTCTTACTGAAGTAAGCAGGTCCCTGAAAAAGACGTCATTTAGATGGCAGCATATGTTGCTCCAAAAAAAAATATGTACCCCTCCGCTGTAATGGTGCCTTGACAGATGTCAAGATTTCATACTATGACAAACTGGCTTTTGAACTTTACATTGGTATCAGTCAGGATGGTCCTTTTCCTCTTTGGCCCAGAGAACGCAATGTCTTTAGTCCAGAGAAGTCGGCGGTGTTTCTGGATGTTGTTGATATATGGCTTTCACTATGCATAGTGGAGTCTAAACTTGCATTTGTAGATGCTACAATTACTGACAAAGGTTGTCTGAAGAATTCCAGAGCCCTTGTACTTATATTCATTACAGAAGACAGAAGAGCGTGGGTCTTTAATGCACTGACATCTGAGGGACTGAAGGTCGTGGGCATTCAGTGCTCCTTTTATATCCAGTAGTGATAGAGTCACCTGTTGCAATACCAGACAACAGCTCTAAACTATTCATGGAGGAAGAAAGCCAAATGCTGCTGAAGACTTCTAGATATTCTGCTTCACTTGTATTACCTGACAGTAAGTATATACTAAGGATATTAGCAATGGCAAAAATAAGCTAGAGCTAAAAAAGCTTCCATAGAGGATTAGCTAGCTAGCATTTCTTTTGTAGCATGCACTACGTGTGACATAACTCCACCATACCCTGTTTTGTGAAAGTGGAACAACTAGAATGGGCTGTTGTGAAAACAGCAGTAATTTTTTGGGTGATTCCACAATTGAGGTTCCATTTGTATCCCCCTGATTTACAAATATGCAGTGTCTTTCCCAACATCAGACATTATAAATGTCCTCATGCAATTAGCATAAATGCTCATTAACCATATGTTGTGTGTTAGGGAAATCTATGCTCATTTGAGGCAATGTTAACAAAGCAACATCATAAAAATTGGTCTTGAGATGGGTTCGCACATTTTTTGATTGGTTAAATGCATGATAAAGTTGCATATTTAAGAGTAGCACACAATAGTTAGTTGAGTGCTTTTGATACTGTTAGCCTTTTTTTGACCTCCTTCTGCCTCCATACATGGGAAATCTCTAGACTAGAATGGGCTAAGGCAAGTGCGGCACATCCATTCTACACTTCTCATCATGATTATTCATCCACATTCAGGGCTGAAAGATGTTTTATTCTGGTTTATTCGCTCTTAGCTAAAAGTGTCTAAATGGAACAGCATGCTAAAGGGCATTTTGCTTGGCTCGCTTCTGCCAGTGCTACAAAATCCTGGTGAGATTGATCATAGATTTCAGATTTAGGGAAAAAAAAAAAAAGCATGCTGAGATAAGAGCAGAGCTGGGGGCCAGATTAAAAATCAATGGCTTCCTATCAAGACACACATTAGCAAATAGTGGCGCTGCTTGGAGCGTATTGCATTTTTTCTTAGCTAAGTCTGCTAATTGGTGTTAGTTTGCATTTGACTGCTTTATCCGCAATTAAATTGATGTGGCATTTACACTGTTGCCTGCTAGCGTATTATTTGTGGTCCAGAAAAAAAAAATCGAACTGTTTTAGATTCTGTGCTAAATTATTGGTGTCATTTGGCCAAACTGAGACTGATTAGTCTGCACCAACTTGAGGAGCTGACTCAGGATTTTAGAAAGGAAATGAATTTGCTGGGTATTAGATTTACTCGGTCTAACAGTAAAATCATACTCGTAATTGCCGAAATATTTCACATCCTGACTTTTGTGGAAATGAAAATTCTCTCACAGACACATAAAGTGTAAAAGACTCTAAAGGCGCAAACCTAGATATTCAAAATGCCTTTTCTACACTTGTTGCCATGGTGAGTAATCGATTATCAGTGACATTACAGAATGACTGCAGACTTGATAGATTAATGGAATTAATCAAGCTTAATGACAAATTAAGTATTTCAATTAATCAAGACGACTGCAATGCTGCAGACGCTAAAGAAAGAAAAATCCCCAGTAGAGTGCAAGCTTCTCAGGAAAAACACAGTCAAGCAGAACTCACTGGCTGTTTTTAGGCCCAGCAGTAGATTGAAGCACTGTAGGTCGCGCACCACGTGTCCATTTTTGGCATTATTTTGATTTGGGTCAGGCACGCTGATTTAGAGAAGGCAATGTCTCCAAGGATTAAGCTCTAAGGGTGACTTCCAATGAAGTCATGCTCCTTTAGTGTACATATATTATATATTATTTAACAGAATGTTTGGTTTAGCACACCAATTACATTCAGTGCCAGTCAAAAGTTTGAGACGATATACTCTTAGAAGTGTTGTCCTTATTTTTAAGTTGTATAACAATATTGAGGACAGCAAAACTACGAAACATCATTGTTTCCCAGATGCAGATTAACCCTTAATCTGGACTAAAGAATTTTTCTTTTGGGAAATACCACTGGGGCTGCAATTTAGCCCAAGAATCAGCTCAAGCTAGTTTAAACCACGTGTAGTCTTGTGGAGTAATGTGTGATCTTATAAGGAGAAAACGTGTCTGGGGACGGTTTATTGAACCTAGTGCTGGATCCACCACAAACCAGGGTATGCCCTCTCTAAACCTGCCCCCTAATTCCTCTAGTCCACGCTCATTTAACATTCAGAGTACAACTGATAACACAAACAAGCTAGCTAGGGAAATGCTCATTACCTAACAAAACTCTTTTACTTTGCAAGAGGTAAAGCTCATTTTTACTGCATGTAATGTGTTCTCTGCACATGTGATTCACATTTACATGTTTAACTGTTTTTGGGTGGATTTGTTACATTCATGGGCTATCAAGAGGCTTGTTGTCCATCATTGATGAGTGTACCGTGGCCCTTTTTGAGCTCCGACCTTCACAAAGTGTTGGATTGGTTGACAAATTTCATACTCTGATTCCGATTTTGAAGGGTTTTTTAGCTTTAAAATAATTCGTTTAACAACAGTATACATAAAACGAGGAACAAAACATCATTTACATATTTAGCTTTACATATTACTGTGTTTTGGTAATGAGAACTCAAACTTGAAAATGAAGTTTAAATCAATTAAATCATTTAATTTATTAAAATCTGCAAGAGAAGTTACAGCATGTGCATGTCCATTGTAGTCACAGTAAAATGGTTGAGCTTGTGGAGCTTTCAGTGTGCTACAGTGTTTACTATCACTGTGTAAAAGAAGATTAATGCTGCCTTTATTGTTGGATGCACTGTGATACCAGGTTCAGAAAGTCATTTAAATCAGAAAGAGCTTATTATTGTACTACTTAATAAATGCAGTAACACAATTCAGACAATCAAATAATAATATAATAATGATCTAGTTTGAAACAAATCAAAACCAAAGTAAAAAGTATGTTGTGTTTTATTTGATATTTACAGAATGTGATCTAACAAAGCGGAATTTTTTATAGATTATATTTAGTTTGTATCACAAACCACATTTTTGAACAAGAAACCACATGAAGAGGCATGGAAGTCAAAAATGTTTTATGTACCAAAAACAGTTCATTTTTACATGACCATTTTCTCAACTCCTGTTTGGCCCTTAAAATAAAACAGGGTATGTGTGCTTATAACACAACAATGGCTATTTCTGCTGCTTTATCTTCTCAATTAATACACAGTTTCTGAGCGCTGTTGTGTTTATTTTGATACGTCAGAACATGATGTAATAAAGCTGAACAAAACAAAACTACCTTTCTGAGCAAGAAAACAAAATATGTAAAGAAAGGAAAATATGTCACACATCAGTAATGCTTATTATGACTCTGATTAAACAAAACAATAATAAGTGCTTACCAGTC
>JAILXH010152104.1:8845-33763 GCA_023558415.1 Piaractus mesopotamicus
TGAGGATTCCCTAATATGAATCTCCCTCATCTCTTTATTATTAGACAGGATTGACTTTGGGCTCAGGTTATGTGGGTAAATTGAGAAATCCTGGTTTGTGAAATAGTCCGCTGGTCTCTGTGGGTATTTGAACTTTTAATCTATTAGACAAATCATTCCTACACATCGAAACAGCAGTTCTATTGTTTATATACATTTGAAGAAAACAGAATAATTAAACGAAAGCCTTGTTTTCTGACCTCACTAAGAACACTGTAGATCTAACATATTTTCAGGAGAAATTAAGCTCAGCCTGTTTCTCCTTAGCTCACCACAGTGTAGCTCATAAGCAGCTTCAGATGGAATGAATTTAATTTCTTTTTTTTCCCATGCTCACTACATGCTTCATAAGGCAGCACTGGCTTCACTGTCTTTCCCACCTGTTGCATATCTCTGCCCTGCGATTCTTCACAGCTATTTGTACTCAGCGGCTGCTTCGCTGACAGGTTGAAAATGAAAACGAATGGTTCACAGCAGTGGAGAGTCTTTCCATAAAGCGGGCCTCGGTAAAGTTTCACATTTGTAGGAGAAGAGATCACACAGCGCACCGTCACCTTTGAGCTGCATGCTCTGCTGGCTTAGGCAGGGATAAAGAAAAAGGCACTGCCATAATCTCCACTTAATCCCCATTTTACCAGGGAAGAGCAAGATGAGAGCGAAATTATAATACTGTACTATTATCATCGGACTTAGAAGGCAGGGGCCGCAAAAGGAAGCAGTGGAATTTCAGCCAAGCAGATGCATCACTGCACCAGCTACTGGTCTACAGTACAGAGCAATTCAAGCAATATGCCCTCTTAAAAAATAAAGGTGCCAAAAAGGGTTGGAACAATGCCATTAAGAACCAAGTTTAGTTCACTAAAGAACCTTTCGATGAATGGTTCTCTAAAACAACATTTCTACAAATGAGATATGTGAGCGTGAAGAACCTTTTTAGAGTTTAAAGAACCTTCACATGATGTAAATGTTCAATAGTATTTAAAGGCTCTTATGAGAATCAAGCCAAGAATCATTTAGGAACCTTTTTTTTAAGAGTGTATGCATATGTGTTATTAAATTACCCTAATCTTGAAAGAGTCAAGTCCCTGTTACAGAGCATGCTCACAGTTATGGAATCCATAAATGTGTCGTGACAGCTGAGTGCCCACAACATCAGCTGTGGTTTTCATCTGTTATAGTATTTAGACAGACACAGTGAACAGGAGTTAATAGAATTTCCTAGAGTTTCATGGAATCACTTTGACCGCCATGATCTCAGTGTGGTGACAGTTTTAAAGAAATCAAATCAAATAAAAAAAACCCTGGTGGAATTATGTTTGAAGAATAACACTGAGGCTTGTATGGCTTATTATAGATCACAAAAGCACACAGTGACCCCTTTGTTAGCGTTTGATCACACCAATTTAGTGAAGTCATACCTTTCCTTTTTCCCCAACACTAACATCACGTTATTGGAGAATATAATGCTTATTCAACTGTGCAAACCGAAGTCATGTAGTACTGATTTAAACTGATGAAACTTTAAATGTTATTATGAATTATGTATACATACTGTATATATAATGCAAGGAGTTCTATATCATCACTGTCAGAACAAAACTTACGTACTTTACACAACTTTACAGGACAAAGAAAACACGTTCCTAATGGATGTTCATGTGAAAAGATTATATTCCAAGTAATTATGGACCATGTCTATTAGGTCACTCTTTTGCACAATGTAAAGGGCAGCTGGGGTTTTTCTAACAACCGTGCAAGATCTGGTAGACCACCAAAACATAAAGCTTGCTTTCAATCTGAAAAAAACAATACACAGGTGTTTCTGTTCATCCTTCCACTCAACACCATAGGTCTGAAAGGAGGTGTAACTGTCAAGAAGTCATTACTAAAAAAAAGAACATAAAAAAGCTAAGAATATTTGCAGTAGAACTTCAAAATTTGCACTAGAACACTGAAACAGGACAGAGCCCAGACCTTATAGATCGCTTTCAGGGATACTTGGATTGTAAGAGGCAGAAAATGCAACCAGTTTCTCAGACTGAACTTCGGAGGTTTTCTTTCTTTGAAAAACCAACAGCAAGTCTCACAAAAAGAATGGAAGCTGTAAACACATTAAATACTGAACATTTTGATATTGTATTCAGTTGATAAGGCTTCCTTGTAACTTTCTGTTTTCTGTAAAATGAGTGAAAAATGAATAACTTTTCCTTAATGGACATTTTGACTGGAAATGAAAAAAAAAAATTAATGCCATTTGCACAGGATAAATATGACTTATCAGTTTGATTTATATGCTCCCTGTCATATTCATTATTTTTACACTAACTAAAAACATTAAAAGTACCTCAATAAAATAACTTGCAATAAATCTCATCACATTAAGTTACATTAAAGTTCAAAACATTTTTTTCCCCTTCTCCATTAAAGTTCCCATTTCAGAGATATGAGGTTTTGTTATACACAGAGACTGTATAGTACATTACAAAACAACATAATACTGTGTGAGTGGCATATCAGGGACAGTCCAATAAATAAGCTCTCTCTGCTGTTTCATATCAGGGCCAGTCTGAGTTCATTAGTGATGAATATGTTCCAGACAAGAACATGCTGCCAGGCAGGCCATGCCTTCACTGCTCCTTGAGCTTTCACACATTAGAGAGGGAAGCATACGTGCAGTCAGCAGCTGATCTTTGAGAACTGCGCTCCGATCCTTGGCTGAATAGGCTCTTTTTCCACTCATATAATCCTGCTGGTGTCCCAGGACTTGGGGCCTGGCCCCGTGACCCCTGACCCCTACCTCTGACCTTGGTTGGATTTGCTCCTGTACAAACCCTCCCCCAGACCCCTTTCCTTGTGGTCAGCTCGAGACAGCTTTTCCGAGCCTTCATCGCCTTAAGCAGCTATGCTTATCTGCTACAAAAGCTATTATACCAGGCAGCTTGAGCCTCGTCACTGGTGTCAAGTTAAGACAGGCCCGCTCAATCTATCCCGAAGACGTTATTAGACGCTCAAACGCCACGGCAGGAGTACATTCAGAACGTCAAACTGACCACAAAGCTTATAATGACATGCTTTTCTACTGCATATGTGCAGTTGGCATTTCATTAACCTATTAATGTCAATATATGAAATTATACATTTCGGTTGATCTGTGGGTTTTCTGATTTGATTCTATCAAACTATGCGGCTAAAATGTGAGCTTTTTTCACATAAATTTAATCTTTTGGTAACATGGAACTACTGATTTTCAACACATGATAGAAAATCCAACAACGATTGTGGATGAAAGTATACAAGGTCAAATAGTTCTAATGGGTACTGATGTTCACCCAAGATACACTACGCAATTTCATCACATTAGACAAATCAGGACGCATTCTGTGGCATTTTTCCTTATCATGATAAATGTAGTTTCTGAGCATGAATGGGTTAAAATTACAGTAGTAGGCTTCATTATCAGTGTATAAAATGCAAGCTTACATTTGGCTGTAAGATGGTATTTAATGAAACTACAAGATTCTTTGTTTTAGAGAATTAGCCCACCCTACATTTTATTATAGATTATAGCCCTAAATCTATTATTTTTAGCTAAAATGTACCCCACTCCCTGCACACTTTTCTTTTTTATCAAATCAGATATATATTTTGAAACTTCATTTTTAAGTTTCTCTGAGCAACAGCTTACATTTGTGTACATGTGTATACATCCTCTACAGAGAACACGCTTATACACATTTTAATGCATTATTACTGTTTTTTTTTTTTTGCTGAATTTAACATATTGGGGGAAAAATGAAACATTACATGTGCAGAATTTGCAGAAAAAAGCCATATTTAAGCTTGTCCCCTGCAGAGGATGTGCGCTTATTTCACTTAGAAAATGAACAAAACATGTCATTTGACTGCAGATGTTCAAACTTTTACATAGGACTATAGTGCTGCATCCTCAATACACTCTTACAAATAAATAAATGGTTTATGGCTTGAATTTATGATTCTAGGAAAATCTTTAATGGGCATAGAGCCTGTGGAGGTTCTTGAAACTTTATAAAGTTTTTCACACACATCTTATTTACAAAAACAGTTCTTTAAAGAGCTGTCCATTGTAAGGTTCTTTAGGGAACCAAAAGCTGCCATCCCTCCAAAGAACCCTTCTTGGTTCCATTTGCAAACTTAGTTTTTGGGGTTTTTTTTAAGATGTGTAGCTTCCAACAATACACTTACAATCTTTGCCTTAAATGGAAATTCTATTGCTTTTTCAAATTTTCTCCATGATACAAACATTAAAATGTAAAAAATAAATAAATAAATCATTCAGAGTGGTTTAGAGTGAAATTCTCCGATCAGGAGAACCTTAACCAGACAAAACATAACTAACTAACTAACTAAAGAACTAAGGAGATGTTTAATGCCGCTAAAAGCTAGTTCACAGAAAGTTTTTAAACTAAATGAATGTGAATACGCTGCCTGATGCGTGAGACATTGTTTTAAAATAGTTCTGAGTTCAACGTTTGGCCTAAAAACGTAGGAGGCGTGTAGGTTAACCGGCCATTTTTCATGGCTATATTTACATCCCAGACATTGCAAATCTTGGTTCCTATCACACCCACTGTAAAGAAATCTGAGTTGGTACACACAATGAACCACTGCTACAATGAACCTTTTCACATCAAACCACTCTGACAGACTTTGTTTACATCTCATCAGTCGAATTACGCAGAACTTTTGAGAAGTTGCCCTTTAATGAGTAATTTTTTATGAATTTACAATAACATTTAGTATCCCAAATCAACCGTCAACTTAGCCCACCCAACATGTGACGTGTGAATGAAACCAGACGCTCCTCTCTCAGGCTCTGGGGCCGCCTTCCAGAAGAATGGCTGCCCTCCTCATTGTTAATGGGTTGGAATGGCAATGTTGACTGAGCAGTTTTATTTACTGAGTGGGTGTTTGCCTCCCCTCTCTTGTGGCCTATACCTGTTTGGTCAGATGCCAAGGTGATCCCCTAATCAATACTGATCTGATATGAGCGAGAGAGCTAGAGAGGTAGGGTGAGAGAGAGAAAGAAGGACTCATTAACCCTGCTGCTTCCAGGTAACAGCATACTCTTTCTCCAAGACAGCTGACCCTACAATTACCGAACGCACCTTGTGTTGTACGGCAGGCAAATACTGGTTAGCAATTAAGTCATTAACCTGTGTAAAAAATACATAATTATCTACCAACTCTAATTATACCTATTTCCTAATCTTGCATATATACACGATCACGATCTAATATGTCATAATATGTTTAGGTTTATATAAACAGCTTGATGAACACAGAAGTTTGCAAATGCCTGTTGGGGAACATTAGGAGGAATTCCACAGCTGGTGGTGGAGGTAGCTGAGGGGCGGGGCTGTGTCTGTGATTGATGGGTGAGTATTTGAGCTCTGTTAGTTGTGTCCCTTCTAATGGACTACAGATGCGAATGTTCTTAGAGCAACGGCTAATTGCCCCTGTTTAGAAATGGAAAATAAACTGTAAAGACACAGTGATGCTAAGCAGACAAAGGTAATTTAAACCAAGTAAAGAAAATGAACAACTGGCTTTGGTTGACAGTCTCTCTTTTTCTCTTTCAGTACATCATTCTTCAAGAAGAATGAGAGCATTTCCACCAAAGAAGTCTTAAGTTAGAGCTTGAAGAGTGAGTGAGAGTGAGAGAGGGAGGGAGGGAGAAATTATCGTCATGAATAAGTTGATCCACTTATCCTGCATCCACGGCCCTCCATTACTGACCTCCCCTATCTAATCTCCAATCTCCTGTCCTACCTCATCTCAGCCTCATCTGATCCTAATGACATTTAATACCACATGATCACAATCCACAGTACAGCACAAATCACCTCACTGTTTTCTCATGATCTTCTTATTAATCAGACATCCAGAAAGAGACTTTTATAAAAGTACTCAATTTGTTGTTTATCACAGCCTTTACTAAAGACGCACTTTAACAGAACATTTTAACTTGGTGAAAATATAATATTGATAATATATCCAACTTTAAATGTCATGAATTCTGAATGATACTTGTTACATTAACTTACATTGAAAGTTCCTGTAAAGTCAGAGATCACCCCTAAGTCAAAATGGCCATTAAGAACAACTTGATATTTGATGTTTCTGAAGTGATTACATGTAAGACAATCCACTTGGAAAAAGGGGAAAAGTCAAAGGAAAATGGGTGAAAAAACAGGAATTTCCAAAACTAGAGTTAATAAAACAAAAAAATGGGTCTCATAACAACCATGCAAGACCAGGTACACCATCAAAACTGTCACTATCAGATAAACAGTACACACTTAAAAAGATGGTTCTTCAGGGTTTTTTTTTTAGAAAATGGTTCTATATAGAACCGCGAACACTCAAAGAATGCTTTGCATGCTTACAGGATTCTTTGCATCATGAAAGTCTTCTTCAGATTGATGGAGAATGTGTTGTACATGGTTCTACTTAGAACCTTTTTAAAAAGGGCACTATATAACACTATGTAAGCAGAACATTTGAAAAAAATCAAACAAGGAAGCTGCTGGTATTTTCAGAAGAATGGGCTGACCACCACTGAGTCCAGACCTCAGTGTCATTGAGTGGTTTTGGAATTGCTTGAGAAGCAAAAAAACTGAAGACTGAACTTTGGAGGTGTGGAAAAATGTCCACAAGTATAGACTCACTAAATACTGAAAAAATTGATATTGTATTTAGTTGTTGAAGCTTCTGTGTACTTCTCTGTTAAATATATGTTTTCTGCTTTTTTTGTGTCACTGAAAATAAATACTTAGAATACTTCAAATGTCTACTGTTTTATGAAGTCAGCTGCTTAAAGTTATCTGCTTTCTTCGCAGAAAGTGTAATTTAATATTATAAACATTTTTGAACAGGTGATCAATTTCACCTTTTTCCACTGAAAAAGCATTTTTAGTGAAGTAGCAAAAAAGAACAGAAGAAGCAGAGGTTCATCTCTACAGTGTCCTCTATTCTGCTTGTTCATTAATTGGAGTCCAGGCTGTCGAGTAATACGCGGTTCATATCGGGCGCTGCTCCGTAGGTGCACCTCCAGCTAACGAGGGTGCTGGGAGGTGTGCTGCTTTGTAAAGTAGTGGGAAGGGCCCTGAACTACAGAGAGCTCTAATGAATACTAGTGCTTTTAAAAGGCGCTTCCCTGCGGTTTCCATCGGGTGGAAATTTTATAAACTTTCTTTAAGGCCTGAGTCAGCTTGGAGAGAGCATTGTCTCCCTGTTGAACAGCACCAGGACACTCAACACAGTTTAAACAATGGCCATGATGATTAACGACTGGGCCGTCAAACAAACAGTGCTGAGTTAGGCTTTCACTCGCAGAAACCCCGGGTTCCAAAAAACAACACTCCGTCCTCTTCAGCTTCACACCAGACAGGTTAAATATACTGGCGACAATCAGTGTGCTAGCACTCTTCAAATATTTAGCAAGTGGCTATGAGTGTATTTTGTGTGGTGCAAAAATCACTGAGAGATATGAACAACGGGAACCTATTCACAATAATAAAAAGTTCCAGTGAGAAATTACTGAAGCAGTGCCATGACCACCACGGGACAAACTATGAGGTTACTAACAAAGAATACTGCAAACACATGGTTTTTATTTATGAAAATATGTGTCTGCATGTTTGCAGGCTTGTAGCATTGATATTTGTTTAGAAATTTTGCAGGCTGCTGGTTACAGCAATTCCTGATTAGGCCTTAAAAGGGCCAATATCCTAAATTTTTTGTTTACTTTTTTCCCCTGAGATCCACTTATGACATTTCTGTGGGTTTATGCACCAAAAACAGTTATAATTCATTTTTACATTCTATTTTCCAACCGCAAAACATTTTTATCCCTTAGAATTAAACAGGCTGTTTTTTTATTTTGTGTGTCTTTAAGACTCTGAATTATCTGAATTATCTCTGTTCTGATTGGCTGCAATGTATTGCACCTCATTCAAAAAGCAGTCCAGCCTGAAACACTCAACACAAATGGGCAGAGCTAAACTGCTGTAGGCCGAATAGGTGAATGTATGTAAGTGTGTTGTTTTGTGAAACAAAAAGGGCCATATTTGCAGCTTACTTGACTGGAGAGTGAATGGTATGTTTGGAAACTTTAGCAATGTTTACATACTACTTCAGACACTTTTATTTCAAAAAAGATGAGGAAACTTTGCTTTTCCATAATATGGAAATAATATGTGTCAGTGGCCGGTTTTGCTAGCAAAACTGTGATTCTCTATATACGCATTTATATGAAAACCACCTTGATTTTCACATAAATGTTCTTTTTGGGCTTCTTTGGGGTGATGTCATAGAAAAGCCATGTCTGAATCTTTCAATAGATGGAATCATTTTGAGAAATAAGATGCATTAATCTGAAGAACCTTTTCAAAGTTTATAGAACCTCCACATAATATAAAGGTTCTATACCAATTAAAGGTAAGAGCTGCAAGTCCAAGCTGGGGATCATTTAGGAAATTATATTTTTAAAAGAGTAACAGAGGCTAGTGTAAACATGTAGTTCAAGAAATGAAAAGCAAAAATGTTCATGTTCCCAGTTTAATAGCACTGGCATGGTTTGGAAACCTCTTTCATTGAAGTTTGTTTACAGCAATCTCTGAGGAGGGCTTTAAATATACAGTAAAGCAATTAGCAGTGATATGCATTGGTGGCCTTAACTAGCTTCAGCGAGTATAACTGTGATTTTATATGTGCATTTATGTGAAATCACATAACATACACATTCATTTTCACTTTACCATATGGGGTATTTAGAAGACGGTCTTGTCCACAGGGATGAATGAAAAGTGGCTGAGGGGGACCGGGGCTGTAGAACAGTAGGGGTGTAGTAGGGGATCCTGGGCTTCTGCTGAGATCCAAAGAGCCCCGCTGGCCAGGGCTGGCGCACCTCTGCTGACCACCGTATTACAGAACACTACACAGCTGCCTTTCATTCACCGAAAGAAAAGAAGATTTTTTTTCCTCTTTCTCTTCTTCTTCTCTCAAAGTGTAAGACCCCAGCTGTCCCCAATGGAGCAGAATTCCAATGTTCCCTCCAAAAACATTCTCTCTCTCTCTCTCTCTCTCTCTCTCTCTCTCTCTCGCTCTCTCTCTCTCTGTCTCTCTCTCTCTGTCTCTCTCTTACTCTCTCTCTCTCTTTCTGCCCCCATTGTCCATCCTGGAGGTAGTCAAGCCCACTTCTCCATAGTGCTTAACCACTGGAGCGGGCGCAAACAACAAAGTAATCATATTACAGTGTCCCTGGGAAAAAAGGGACAGCTATCCGTGGGGAATCTCCTGTGGCTAATCCCTGCGAGAGAGCCGCTTTTCTTCTCCAGGCCTGAGCCCACCTTTCACAGCAGCTCCTCAGCTCCAGAGGCCTTTAACCGCTCAAGGATATCGGCTCTGAGGCTTCTCCTCCTGCGGCCCCGGTAAATGCCACTGACCGCTGACAGTGAGGGGGCCAATGCTTTATTGGCGACACATTCGTCATGTTCACACACACACATGCACACAAACACACACACACACAAAACAGATACAATATACCTCCAAACTCCTGCTCTGCCAAAGACCCCCTGCCCTAACTTCCCTTCTCTATAATCAATTGCACATATGCCTGTTTTGTATTGCATATGTACAATTTATATACATACAGTCATGCGAAGAAGTAAACCCCAAAAAAGTTTAGACTTTTTCAGCATATTTGGAGATACAGAACACAAGTCTTCACTTAAACAGTGTTGACAGATAATTGGTAGGCGATATAATTACACAAGTGACATTTAGAACCAACATTTTTGTCATCTTTTGTATAACTGAAATAAGTACACCTTTATATATATATATACGACTACTTCAAATGTGTCAAATTGAAATCAGGTGCACCTGATTAGGTGCTAATGAGTAAAACACCATTAAAAAATATCCTGGATTAACCTGTCTTATTTAAACCCCAGATCTTTGTTACTGGAGTAATATTGGTTATCAATCATTCCACTGTCCGGAAGATATTCTACAAGTGGAGAAGATTTAAAACCACTGCCAACCCAGTGTACAATGTAACCCAAGAGCAGACCGTAAAATGCTAAAAGAAGTCTCTAAGAACCCCAAAATTTCATCACACAACTGTAAAGCCTGGTGGTGGAAGTGTTATGGTTTGGGGATGCTTAGCTGCCTCGTGGACTGGCCAACTTGCAATCATAAGTTCAACTATAAATTCTCTTTCATACCAGGGAGTGATTGAGGAGAATGTGCGACCGTCTGCAAAAAGGTTGAAGCTGAAAAATGGACCTTCCAACAGGATAAAGATCCCAAACATACATGTAAATCCACCAAGGAAGGGCTCAAAGGAAGAAGTGAAGGTTTGTGCAACGGCCTAGTCAAAGCCCAGATCTGAACCCCACTGAAATGCTGTGGGGTGATTTGAAACAGGCTGTACATGCAAGAAACCCTTCAAACATAGAATAGTTAAAAGAATTCTGCGTGGAGGAGTGGACATAATTGCTCCCAGTAGATGTCAGAAACTGGTAGACAGTTATGGGAAACACCTACATAGAGTTGTTGATGCCAAATTGGGCAGGACCAGTTACTGAAAGGCATTTGGGGTGCAAACCTGCAGAAGTCTGTGAAGAAACTGCTCAGGTGATAACAATTTGAAATACAAACGCTTTTGAAAAAGAAAAGGAAATTAAAGTCACAGAGTGGTATGTTTGAAATAAATGTCAAATTAAGTGACATTTATTTCAAACATACCACTCTGTGACTTTAATCATTCACATATATGTACACGTGTACAAGTAATATGCACAGTTGCATTACTAATAAGATCGGCACTGAATGGTATGTACAGATAACATTATACTACTCAGCAGTAAGACCAGGCAGGCCTCAATGCTGGCTGGTCAAAAATGGCATTCCGACTCATCTTAAGGGTGTTTGATAGTGTTTCATCACTCCAAAGAAAATGATAAAGCACCAAAGTCCAATGCCAGGGCACCTTAACCTCCTCATGCTAATGCTTGGCACTGCACACAGCAATGCTTTTGTATAGAGATTACATTCAATTTTAAAGCAATGACGCCACTTTAAAGGCCAAAAAAGGACACACCACACCAACATTCGGCAATATTCACAATATTCTAATGTTGACGGTTGTCTTTAGAACAACAAGAAACAGAACTGACAAGCCTAATGAACCAGAGGAAATGGAGAGAACATTCTAGATTCACCTGACAACCAAACACAGCAGTCAGACATTTCTCTTTGTTTGGTTGATGTGTTCTGCTTGTAGGACCTGAATCCACTCATTAGAAGGTGCATCTGAACACTACTGGACATACAACGTATTTGTATACATACACTTCCGCACACGCACACTGCTTTATCATCCAGTGGAGGCGGGAAGGCGGAGGTGTACCTGCTTAGGTATTCTGGCTGTGCTGTTCTCATTTGTTCTGTTTTATTTCAGTACCCCCATTACCTCACCTTCATTCTCTATTCTGCCATAGCTCATTTTCTTTGCTCCTATGACTGCAGACGCGATTGCAGTTTTTATCAATAATTAATATGGCGTGATAAATCGCCTCTAATTAAACACATTAGTCGGACGGATGTGTAGATTTACCACCCTGGATCCTCATCCTCAGCCACATTAACACCAGCCCGGGGTGCATTAATGATGCAGAGAGATGCACTACAAACACCAGCCACTATACAGTAAGTGCAACAGCAGGGTCCTTCCACAACACGAATCAGCGATTACTGTGCTTGAGCGTAAATATCACAGCAATGATCATGAACGTGTGACATTTAGCATCTTCAAAACAGGCAGTTGAAGAGATTAATTTCTTTTGAAAGGGAAGAACGGGTCATCTGAAAGAGAAGTGTAATCATACCTCCAAAACTCTTTGCTCCCACTGTCTACACAGGAGGGACTTAAGGTCATTCTATGGTGTTAATTTAACTGCTGTTTTGGGCATTGACAAACATAAACTTCGTTGTTTATGAATATACGAAGCTGTACCGCCTTTCGTGTTTGCACCTAACTAGCCAAGTAGTGTTCTCTAGAGCTAAGAGAGCCATACTGGTAATGGAACTAAACTGCTTAAATATCTGCCGTTATTTCACTGCATTAATGTAAAGACGTACTGAGATACAAAGCCTGTTTCGGTGACTGACGCTACAACACTAAGGCTAGAAACAAGAAGAGCCTGACAGAAAAAAAATTATGAATGCTGGTACGGAGGGGCCAACCATGCCAACTTCATTCCCTTTGTTGTGATTAAACATTACCGCCTATCAGCATTTTTCCTGGCAGCAGGAACTCGTAGCTGACAGCTAATCAGTGGTATTTTCTACTCTTTACTGTGTTTAGCCAGTGCTGCATTATTTCTCTCGACCCCACAGCACCGCAGATTCAACGATTTCCTGACCCAACACACCTGATGCATGAATGGTTTGATAATCAGCTGCATCAGGTGTTTTAAAGTAAGGAACAGTTGAAACCGTGTGGAGCTGCAGGTTTCCAAAAGCAGGGCTAATAAATACTGATTTAAACATCTGCAAAGCTCTCGTAGTTAGCACTTTAGCAGACACTGCTAGGCTAGTTAGCGTTAGCTAGTTAGCTGCAAACTCAAAAGATGATACAGCTTTGTTCAACAGCTAAGTTTACCTAAATGCTTCAGTTTCCAAAATATATATTTCACACAGCTTGACACAGGAGTTTTTGTGCGTGTTACATCAGTGAATATGATAAGAATGTATGCAAAAGTTCTTAAAGACTTACATGCTGTGAATTCTCCTTTGAAAGGTTCCTTAGGGAGCCGAAGGTGGTTCTTCTATGGCAGAGGTTCCCTGGAGTACCCCCTGCCCTGCACATTTTAGTGCTATCCTCACTCCCAACATACTTATGAAGCCATGAAATGCTTGTTAATGGAATGATGAGTTGGATCAAGTGTGTTGGGAGCAGTGGCTACTCCAGGACCAGGGTTTGGAACCACTGTCCTATGGCATTGCTCTAAAGAACCCTTTTCGGAAGAGACATTTTTTGAAGAGTGTAGAGGTTCTTAAAGATTTAATTAAGTTATCCTTTAAGCAACCATCCACTAAAATGTTCCCTAATGACCCAAAGTGAAAGTGGTGCTTCTATGGCCCTACTTAAAGAACGCTTTGTGGAAACCTGTTTTTGTAGAACATATACGGAGGTTCTTAAAGTTTTACCTAAACAGTCCTTTAAAGAGGTTCTTCTATGGCATCACTCCAAAGAACCCTTTTGGCACATTTATTTTTTAAGACTGCAGCATTAGAAAAGATCAGACCGGTGATATTGAGAAACGCCTCTTTTTTCACTTGAAATAAGTGAAAAAGATTAACAGAACAAAGCATAGAAAGATCTAGGCCTTTTCATTTAGTTGAGCTGAGAGGGAGATGAAAGCGGCTAACAAAACTGGCAGCTGAGCTGACGTGCCGAGAGCAGAGGCTAATTTGAAAGGGAAGCTCCTCTGAAAGTTTTTTCTTCACTAAAACAGGCCAAAAAAACATGTAAATGTATAATCGAAACCAAGCTAGACAGTATAAAAACAAATCTAAATCTGGGCCTATTGCATCTTACGTGACTTCAGATAGAGTGGGGCTAAGAAACTTTAAGCAAGAGAGTGAGGACAGAAAGTTGAAGAACTGGTCAGCTCGAGGCCTAACAGACTCCTAATAACATTCTACGTGTCAGTAGACAGATGCACAATAACATCTTGAGAAGTTACACAACTATTGGCTCCAGTCATTACAAGCTATTTCTCTGGGATCATGGCAATTACAACACAGTAAACTTTTCCATTCCTCATCTAAAAGGGTCTGTTAGCTTCTTCATCAGCATTTCCTCACATGTTGAAAGAAGAAATATCAGTGGAAGCCCACCACCACTCCCACCACTCAGTTCAGTCTGAGAGGCAGAATCATCTACTGTAGAGACTCTGAGCAGCCTGGAATCATAACTACAGTCACAAATAACGCAGTGAGTGATGTAACAGCGGCGTGATTTAGGGTTGGGAAGAGGATATGAAGCACAGTGTTCTTGACTGGAATGCATGCTGGCTTTCACTGCAGAGGCAGGGAACTAGGCAGAGAGTCAGGACCAAAACAGAGCAACCACTCCAGCTACTTCCAAATAAGAGGTCAAACTGAAGGACTGGAATTTAGAGTGTTGTTTTTTTAATACAGTTTTCTCCATTTGTAAATGCACTGGTGGTAAACAGCCCTTCATTTCACTGTATTATGTAAAAAACATACAAGCTTTTGCCTTGAAGGGCTCATATCCTGCATTATTCCTGTGTTTTATTTCTTGCCCTGTGAGATCCACTAAAGACATTTGCATGGTGTTAGGTACCAAAAACAGTTATAATTCATTTTACATGACCCTTTTCCAACCTTTCTTTCACTCAGAATTAAACAGGCTGTTTTTTGTCACTGTCTTTGAGACTGATCTATGTAAATTGCTGCTCTATATTGTGTCTTGTGTCTCAAAAAGCAATCTGGGCTGAAACACTGCTCATAACCTCAGTATGATTGGGAGAAGTTAAAGTGCTGTAGGCTGATGTTCATGCATTGGTTGTTGTGACATCACAAATACAATGAATTCTAAAAAGGCTGTTTTCCATATATGGACCTGGGAGTAAACAGCACTTTTTGAAACATTGACAACGTTAACATGCTACATCAAAAACAATAGCCTCTTTTCCACTGACGAGCCAAATGGTTCTCAGGGCTGCACTGTGCCGTTCCACGTTAGAGTGGACTCATGACACCGGTTACAGTTTCTTTTTCCACACGTTTGTGCTGCTAAATCAAAACCAGGGAAAACTTAAGAAACTACTCACAAGACTGGTTAACTTCTAACAGGCTAATAGCTACACACAACACCCACCACAAAACACATTTGATTCTGTCTGTCACTCCAAAACCAGTCTCTTGACGTGCTCTCAGTTTTTTTTGTCCTGTAAATGGGTGTTAAATTAAGCAACTGTTACTGAGCCTGTACTGTGGTGGGCTATACCTGTAGCCAGCTAACTACACTAGCATTAGTGTCACCCAGCAGGGTACAGCTCAAAGCACCACCGAACAACTCTAATTTTTATCTTTCTGTCACTTCAACACCAGACATTCAAATGTGTGCTCTCAGATATGAGTCTTTATCCTCTATATGGGTGTTTTTTAAGCATTGGTTCACTCGAACTGAGTCTGTACTGCAGTGGGAGGCACCGTATGCTCGCATTAGCTTAGCCTAGCAGGCTACAGTTGAAAACACTACAGGTTCAATTTTGGATTTCTGTCCTTCCAATACCAATCCGTCGACTTTGCTCTTGCTGTTAGTTTTCATTGCTATACTAGAGCATCAGTTTAGTTAGTTTTGGACAGTGCCTCAGCAGGAAGCTGACCCAAAGCTGGGACTACATAATTTGACCTCTTATATTTCCAAACAGGTCAGACAAAAGGGTCAGAATACAGTTTTGTTAAAAAATGTATGTATTTGCAGATTACACATCGTAAATAAACATTTATTTCACTGTATTATGTAAAGATGGACTAGCTTCAAGCTTTAAAGGGCCCTTATTTTTGTGCCTTATTTTTGTGCTGTATTTCTACCTGAGGTCTACTAATGACAATTGTATGGTTTTATATACCAAAACAATCATAATTTATTTTTACATAACCATTTTCCAAATTTTCTTTATCCCTTAGAATTAAACAAGCAGTTTTTGTTACTTAGAGACTGATAGCTGTTCTGACAAGTTGCTCTGTACTGTGCCTCATGTGAAAGCAGTCCAGGCTGAAACACTCCTTATAACTTCAACGTGAATGGACGAGCTAAACTGCTGTTGGCTGGCTCGGTAGATATATGTAAATGCTTTGGTTTTTTTGACATCACAAAATCAATGCATTCTAAACAGTGTGTTTTCCATATAGGAAGTGTATGGACTGAGAAGTAAAAAGTACATTTCCGAATGTTAACACTGTTTACATACTACATCAAGCTCTGCTCTCTCATTAAAAAAGCAAGGAAATTCTGTTTTTCCATGATGTGGGCCCTTTCATGTGCTACAAAGTATAGAGTATAAAGGATATTGGCTGAAGTACATGAACTAACTTGAGAAACAGGTAACGTGTTTTTGACAGAATCTCAGCAGGAGATTTACCCAGTGCTGGGGCTATATAATCTACATCTTATATTTCCAAATAGGAGGTCAGACTGAATGGCTGGAATTGAGTTTTTCTTTTTAATATAGTTATATAATAATATACATCTTGTATTTTGTAAAAATGAAAAGTGGTAAATACTGTTCTGTTCACTGTATTATCTTTATTTTTTCATCAGAGGTCCACTAATGACATTTGTATGCAACTTTTGTTCTGTCTAGCAGCACTAAACTGTGCCTCATTTAAAAAGTAGTGTATACACTACTTTTTAAATGAGGCACAGTTTAGTGTATATATACACATTGCTTTTGTGACATCACAAGTACTATGAATTTTAAACAGGCTGGTTTCCATTTATGGAGTATATGGACTGGGGAGTGAACAGTATGTTTTAAAACATTAACAGTGTTTACATTTGTTACACTCTTTTATTAAAAAAGTAGAAAATTCAGTTTTCTATGATGTGGCCCTTCAATGTGTTTCAAAGTATAAAGACTATTGCCTGATGTACATGGACTAACATAAGAGACAGGCAGCTCATGTTATGGGCAGTATTTCAGCAGGAGACTTATCCAGAGCTGGGACTATAAACCTGTCCTCTTATATTTCCAAACAAGAGGTCAGACTGAAGGGTCAGAATCTCAAGTGTTCAAGTGCTTATGCAGATTAAACACACTTCACTGTATTATGTACAAATGTACTTGCTCTATGCCTCAAACTGTGAAATGTATAAATTGTAAAGTCAATTGGTATACATGGACAGACTGGAGAGACAGGTAGCATGTGTGTGGGACAGTATCTCTGCAGGAGATCTACTCAGCACTGGGACTACATCATGTGGCCTCAGCACCGGCCATTGTTGAGTGTCGGGGGTTGGGGGGAACTAGCTGAGGGGCCTCTGCTGGTATGTGCTGGTTGTTATTGCAGAAGAGCAGGAGATAAGGCCTATAACGATCCACAAGCTCCTCTAGCTGAAGCCACTTGTTCATGACTTCAACAGAATGGTGTTCTCCTGTCCAACACTCCATTTCCCTGTAAATTCCCTTTAAATCAACATCTTGAAAAGTTTAAGCCTTGTGCATCTAAACAGGAAATATCAAAAACAGCTCCACGAGTGAACACATGCCCAATGTTTGTGTGAGCGAGTGAGTCACACAAAGGGATCAGCGCACATAATTTGGACGACCAACATTACATAATCTACTTAGAGCCAGAGAGGAGTGAGGCGGCCTGAGACTGGAGGCCCAGCGCTGGCCCACTGTTCTGCCACATAATCTAACCAGACAGCACAGCTCCTCTGCAAAGAACACAGTGGACTTTGAGAGACAGATTTGTGGCAAAGTCTTTTTGGGACAGCTCTCGCCTCTCCTCTCCTCTCCTCTCCTTCCTGTGTATTTCATAACCGGGCAACAAACCACAGCCACTAGAACACGCCAAATTTGTCCTAACCGCCGGGACAGGAAGCAGCACGGTCACTGCCAGTTCCTATCATATTACTGTCACCATTCAGTCAAATTTCCACTGGTCCGGAGACACAGCCTATTTGTGTGTAGTGGAGCCAATTATTTTATAAGCCACGTCAAGCAGAAGCTTGAAGGGTGACAAGATCTGAAACCCACTGAGAAGAGTCCAAGCAGGCTTCACTGAGCCTTGATGTATATCAGCAAAATAATAAAAAAGCTCCCAAAAGGAAATCTCTGCCCTTGGGTTCATATGCCAGTCAGTTAGATGGATGATGAAAACAGAGCTAATGTGTGAGGAAATCTGGGTGTGTGCCACTCATTTGCTTAACTTGAATGCTGAAGTGAAAACAGAAATCAGGCCAACACGATGCTTTTCCGCCACCCAGTGCTCATTTTGGTGAATTGCAACTGCTTCTTTTAGAGACCAGCAGGTAGCCAGACGTGTGTTCTAACCTCCTATAATTTATTTCTAAACGCACAGTGTTTTAGGATGGAGGTACTTTTTCCATCACTGGTATTAAATTAATACACACCTTGAAGCCACATCATGTTTGAAGGATGGTATTTTGAGTACAAGGCACTACCGGTTACATTTGAAGTTTTATTAGCTACACTGTGATGGTACTCTGTAAAACCTCATATTAAACACTAAATGCTGTTAGTATGTCGTTATTAGATTTGATCATTTTCACATGTCCATCACTGCAGAATTTGTCATCCAATTGCTCAGTTATGGCACAGTTAATCTTGGATGCCACCTGGTGGTCAGTGGGAAGGAAAACAAGTAGAAGTCACACTTCACAGTCAATTCCACTCAGTGCCAGTCAATAATAATAATAATAATAATAGCAGTAATTCTGCTCTCACAAATGAGAATTCCATTTTTAAAATGGATGTATAATTCAGTCAGTGACGTGTTTTAATGTTTTTAATGTGAAATGCTGCACTGTAGAGAAAATTATTAACTCTGATTTCTATACACTGGTGGTGATAGGAACCAGGGGTTGCCATGTCTACAAAAACAACATTAACATTTTATTTACTTTATTAACACATTTTATTTTTCAGAAAAAAAAAAATAAAAATTTGGTACCATTTCCCTTTTTGCCATGGATTTCTAAACTGTTTTAGCCCAAACAACTTCTCAAAACTATCATGAAACAATGTCTCAGACATTAAGAACCATATTTATAACCATTTTGTGTAATAACATTCTGTGAGGTAGCTTTGAAATGCATTAAACACCTCAGATGTCCGGTTCCAATCACTCCCATTGTAAGTCAAGTTGTTAAGTTTCTCTACAATGCACCACTTCATATCAAACCACTATGAATGACTTGATTTAATAATTATGCAGAATTTTGGAAAAATGTGTGGAATTATGTGAACTTTGTTTTAACTTACCATGATATAAAATAGATTTAGAACTAGTTCAAATTTTGTACATCAAACAGCATTTTTTTTTTTATCTATCTATCACTATGGCATAGATATAGATAGTAAAGAAATGTAACTTGTATGTATGGATGTACTTTTAGAAATAACTGCTAGTTAGATTTTTTTCCCCAGCATTTGTTTTGAACTGCACTTTCATGCGGTTTTCTCCAGTTATCAGATGTTACAAGATGAAGCGAAAGTTAAATGAATTGTGTTTAATTACTTGGCTGAGTCTCATTAGGTTACTGATTAAAGATTAGCTCACTGCTCAGTGGCAAAAGACTAGCCTGTAGGAAGGCCATGCAGATAGGACATTTAAATTTTTTATCACAGAACTTCAGGCACAGAGCTATTTTTGCATGGAAAGCAATGCAGACGGACAAGCACGTATTGTTTCCCATTTTATTGAACACAAGAATTTTCGGACAGAATGAGAAGTCAAAATGGTTTCGGTTAGTACTCAGTATTTACACCAGTGACAGTGAGGAGAGGAGAGGTGGTATCAATGCTTGAGACTTCATAAAAATTTTGTATACAAGAGTGAGAAGGCCCCTGCAGCTGAGAATGGATGGATGGCTGGATGAGTTTGTAAGGAGGGTTTTGGGAGGAGAGCTGTGATGGATGGAGTGAGCAAGCGATTGGGTGAGTCAGCTCCCATCCGACAGAGAGCTTTAGCTACAGACTCGTTTGTTTTGGCTCAGAGGACGAGCTCTAGTCGCCGTCTGAAACAATCTTTATGCATTGTTTGATGTCTGAACACACTTTCATCCTTAAAAATAAGTTTGGATGGCACGGACGCAACGGTAAACAACTTGCATGTAAACTCGCATAGGAATTGGTCCCACATTGAATGGCAGTCGAACAATGTGTCAAAAGCCATAGCAGTCTCCAGCGCTTTTTTCCATTTTTTTTCTCTTTTTTTTCGTTTTTGTTTTCTACTTCTTCAATGAGAGAAACCCATAATGAGAGTTCATGATATCACAAGGAATGCTTTGTGTGCCTTTTTTGGCAGAGTGTTAGTACAAACCTCTGTTTCTGGTTTCATCACACACCAGAATCTTGCCACGCATAATGTAAATCATGTAAGAAACAAAAGAAAGAACGAGAGAAAAAAAAGACAAATAAAACCAAAGTGACAAGGAACAGACCACATTGGACAGAACACTCAAAGAGATTCATACACAACAAAGAAAGCCTTTGTCACTGCTGTTCATTTAACAATTTACTGGCAAACCTTGACACCTATGACATCTAGTTTAGAATACAGTGCATGCTCATTTCAGATTGAAAAAATAGCCTTTCAATAGACACGGTTACAGTCTGGATTGGTCCACAGCAATGCTGATGATGCAGAGGAGGCTTCTGGCCAATTAAAGTCGAGAGTAGTTAAGAGGCTGCATCATTTGGTAACGGTGGGCTTCCCACAGTAACATTTCTGAGGGTGAACAAATGGTCTTATTTTGCATCAGTTAAAAAGAGGCAAGGTCTGGAGTATGCGGCTAAAAGTCATCACGCTCGCGTACTCCCCAAAACATATGCGACAACACAACACACTGAGGAAAGAAACAATTATATTTCACAGTTTACAGACCTGAACCGTTTCACACGTCCTCAGAATAGTCGTCCAAAGACAACAAAGTAGGCTTCTAGTCCCAAACTACCTTTTTCGCTGCTCCTCCAGAGTTTCAGTAAAGGCAGACACTGAATGCTCAGACTACAGGCCTGCTTCAGAGAGGCTGTTTAAGTTTGAAGGCACCTTCTCCTTTTTATCTTTGAGTTTCACTTGTTTTTTCCTGTCGTCTGTATATCGTTGCTGTCTTTTTTTATTTCTTTATTTTTTCCTTTATTTTACCGAGATGGAACATTATCTGAACTAATAGCTACACTTTTCACAACCTATGGATATTTGTTTCAAGTCTATGACAAAGAACACGTTGTATTCACACTAGGTTATTCACGCATTCACAGTGCACAAGCTTGCAGACTAAAGAATGAAAAACACTGTACAAATCAAAGATCAGTCCCCCCACCCCCCGACTCTTCGTTATCCTCACTGGAGTACTATGGCTTAAATAAAGAAAATAATAAAAATAATTTGGCCATTCATTTATTTAATGCATAAAAAAGATAGTCAAACCCTAAACGTCTTTTTTCTTCTTCTTCATCCAATATTTAAATGGGGCACAGTTGCTGCAGCTGCCCATTGGAGGCACTGTTTATCAATGATGCAGGCTGAAGCAAATACAGGGACAGGTACAAGAGCTGCTGATCGTACGGTGGTGTGCACACTCATGCGTTTGATGTTTTAAGTCAACAATTGGCCCACTTGAGCATGTGTGGCCATCGTAGCTGTGCCGCAACACAGCGGTGGGCTCGTACCCTTTAGGAGACTTTTGATTCCTCTCAAAAAGCTCTGTTTTGGTTCTATTATAGAGTGAAATGTGGGGAGGAGATCTCACCTCACTATGCTCACAGCAGGGGAGCTCCCTTTCTGTCAACCTAAAATAAACAGGCTTGTGAAGTGAACAAAATAGAAACAAGGAGGGGGGAATGAGATAAGTAGGTGTTGCTATAGAAGATAAAAACCAGTGGTAATTGTCTGACCCAAAAGCCAACTCCGACTCGTACGGTGGCACACGGTACGAAGCCTTTTAGCTGTGTTTGTTTTTTTTAAGAAGAAAGCGAGCTCTGTGTTCATAAGGGGAATACAAACGTAAAAGATGTAAACATTCAGGGCTGTAATGAAAACAATAAACAAAGGGCTTTATGAGAAAAAAAATGCAAAGCAAGCATGCGAAACAATCTAAAATAAACAGTCAAAAAATAAACATAAAATAAAAGGCAGTTACTTTTGTACATTATTTAAACACGAGAAAAGTTTAAGAAATGTTCCCCAAAAATCCATACGTGGCGCAAAATAATGAAACACAGCAATACTGCATGTACATAAGTGAAAGAGGATAGGTAAAGACAGTCTACACGCGTGTGTATGTGTTTGTGTACAACGTAAAAAGGCATTATTGAGGAGTAAAGCTACAGTTCCCCATTGTTAACTATTCCCACTGATATCGAGCTGCTGTTCCGAGTGAAAGGCGGGTGACGCTGATTGGAGAGATCATAGACAGAGGAGGTCAAGTAGAGTGTGCTAAAGGTAAAGGAACTTTCCTTCACATTGTATGTGAACACAGAGAAACTAAATGTATAAGAAAAGAGAAACGAGAAAACGAACAAATCAAAAAATAAACAAAGGCATGTGCACGAGTTCTTTAGGCGCTCTATACATCTACAAACTCATCTTTTTTTGTTCTGCAAACTCATAGAAGACACTGAAGAAAGAATCAAGACTTTTTCTTGTTGTTTTGATGTGGCGGTGACGCTCGGAGGCCCTAGGGCGCTGGATCATGCTTTGCTCTCGTTGCCATTTGTCTGGGGGGCTTCGTTGGGCACTGTCTTCACCTCTGCCGGGGGCTTCTTCACCTCCGTGTCCTCCGATTTACTCTTCTCATCTGCAACAATCTTACCGCTGGGGAAAGAAAAAGAGACAGCACTTCATCAGCCGCTGCTCTCGGCACTGAGCATCCAGATGCTGTCTGCTGTCTTCATAAGTCTACTAAACAGCTTTAGTTTTTGGGGGTGGAAATTCATTCCAGTGGAACCAACGTATTTCACACATAACAGGATCTGTTTGGCTATCTTATCCTGACATCAAAGATGTACTGCAGACTGTTACAGGCCTTTTTATGAGAGGATGTATCGAGACAGACCAAATACAATGATGATGCAGATGACTGTCACAGGATCACACAGGCTGGGAGAGAATAGTAACAGCGTGGTATCAGTGAGGCAGTCCCTTGGGCTAGATTCAAACCCAGCTACCTAGACAGTAGCCATAAAACTCTAAACATTAACCTTCCCCTTGATGTTTATTGAATGTACAATAATTCACTGACACATGAAAGGGTTTCTTCTGGGACTGACTGGTCCAGCGTGCAAAGATATTAAACAAATTCATCTACTGCAAACCGTCTAGAATTATGAGACTCTAGCTCAGATTAAATTTTCCCTTCTAAGGAGATGACAGAGCTGATAGCAGGACTGCAAAGTGAAGTTTTCCCACATGATTTCTCAATGGACCAATTCATGGCCAGCACTGATTGCCAGTAATGGAATAGACTAGCCACGTATCAGAGTGCCAAATCATTCATAAATGGATAATGAATCATGAAAATGAATGATGAGCTTTGCGAGAGGGAAATTGGGAGGGACGCTTGCTAATTGCATGTCTGACATGTTCACTCCTCTCAGCCAGGCCAAGCTATTTTCAGTGCCTCCTGACCTGTGGAAAGGAACTGCTATTAGCTGGACACGTGTGGCTGCACAGTACATACATCAAAAGCTAGCGGCTGCCTTCAAACCGTAACCCCGGACCACCAGCATGGCTGTAGCAGCCTCACAGTCTCACCGGACGCAGCTGTCAGGCACAGTGGGCTTTTGTAGGGGGAGAATAGAAGCAGTGGAGTGCAGGTGTCTCTTGTTACCATCTACACCATCTCAGTGGTACGACACAGTCTCAGTGGAGGGCTCCTTCAGTGACGTTCTCACTGTGAAAGAGATCCACAGTGTTCGGCGCCCTTGTCTGAATATCACTGTATACCTTTGTACAATGAAGCTATCTGAGTCCACTAGCGACTTGTGTGAAGAGCAGCCAGTATTGGTGATGGAGGCTGGGAAGCGCTGGGTGGCAGACGTGCAATAATAGACTACCTTTAGGAGCTTGAAAGGAATACTTCAAAAAAGACAATTGAATTTATTCCCCTTAATACTGCCCCAAACCCAAATGTAGTCTAACACCCAAGAGATTTTAGGTGTCCGTAGTTTGTTTCTGCAGATTGCGCTTGAGCTTCAAAGCTAACTTACCAACAGAGATGTTCTCAAGACACTTTGTGCGAGTCTGAGTCAAGTCTTGAGCCTCTGGGTTGCAAGTCGAGTCTTAAATCTTTAGTAGAGCATTTTAGTTTAGCGTTCTTAAGAACTGCAGGCACTGCATTGTAGAGAAGTAATCATATCAGGTTAGAAATGGCTTCAAATAACAAGTCTTTGATTATACAAAAATCTTCTGAAAGACAGAACTGAATATCTACACGCAGTAAACATGTTGCTTAAAGGAAAGTGGCAAAACAACATGAAGTGGTGCTTTAGTCAGTAGTTTGTAAAGCTAGCCAGCATAATCGCTAATCCAGCTGAGCTTTTAGAGGATTTTAAAGGAATGAGATTTCTGTCTTTTTAAAGCTTCAGCTACATTAGCTAATAACTTTGGCTACATTATCTATTGCTTTAGCTAGCATATCTGTCATCCAAACTACACGCTGGCCAACTGTTTCAAGCAGTTTCTCCTCTTTTTCTTTAAACAGAGATTTACCGCATGTAGTATCAGAATGAAGTTTTTTAAATAATGAAGGGCATGTTAGTTGAAGCCATATCGAACTTGCCGCTGTGAGAGACTGCAGTGCCGTAATTACATTTACATTTTTGGCATTTGGCAGACACTCTTATCTGACTTACAGTTTGATCATTTTACACAGGCAGGTGAAGGTAGTGTTAGGAGTCTTGCCCAAGGACTCTTATTGGTACAGCGTAGGGTGCTTACCCAAGCAGGGAATTGAAGGTTTGTAAATTATAGGTTTTATTCATTTATTTAATTAAGGTTCTACTTTCATCCATTCTGTCTGAGTTTTTTTTTTTTTTT
>JAILXH010152104.1:38258-50240 GCA_023558415.1 Piaractus mesopotamicus
GGGAAAGAGAAGGAAAACAGAAGAGAGAGAAAGACGCATAGCCAGATTTTCAGGAAGAAAAAGAAAAGAAGAGGCAGAAGGAGGCCAGGGCACAAATACATACAGTGTAAGTGCAACATGCGGTTTCAAAGTGAAGAAATAAAAATATATTCATGTTAGTCAGTATCATAGTGTGAGAGCAGTGAGAGATACACTCGGTGCTATCTCCAGCATAAACTAGCGCCCTCTTAAGCACTCATCTCCATAAACATGAGAGGACACGGCATAATAAAAGTGCATCACACTGCATCTGTGGTAAACACTACATGACTCAAAAGGCAAACACCAGGCTTATGCGTTCTTTCCCTGGAGGTGAGCGGACTAATCACACTTACAGCAACCCCACTGCCCAGATCCTGAGCTGCATTCTGAGCATGATCAACCTGAGACCGGTCCCCACTTCTCATTCACTGACCAAACTTCTTAAATAGCTCTCCAGCCGCTCATGTATTAGTTTCTATTCAGGTCGTTCCCAGCGGTCGCTATTCTGACAGTGATATCATTAGCCACCTATTCTCATGAAGCCATTTCTTTCATAATCAAGCCTAATGCACACCACGAGTCCAATATGACCCTGGCCACTATTAACTTTTGCCAAGGGCCCTTTTCACTCTTGTCTAGCTTTGCTTTCATGACTGAGAGGTCTGTGCCTGTGCACATGCGTGGATGTATGCGAGACAGAGGGACTCACTCAGGGTCGGTAAGGGGAGTAGTCTCATTGGGTTCGGTGGGGCCTCCTCCCTCGTGGTTGGGGGTGTGCTCCTCCTCTGTCCTCACCTCTACTATCGGCTCTTTGGACTCATCCTTCCTGTTAGAGAACCACAGATGGTGAAGGTCAGCTGGAGACGGAAGCACTTTATCAGCAAAGCGAAACAGCTCATCTAGGACTGATTTAAAGCGGAATTCCACCGATTTGTCTAAACTTCTGCATATTTCTCTCTTATTGATAAGTGCAACTACCTCTACTTGGATATCTGTTAGAGTAGACCATGTAACTCTTGTTGGTAGTTTGCATTTTTGTCTATTTTATAGACAATAGTATGTCTGAAACCGCCAAAGCAAGTTTAATTTAGATTACTTAACAACTCAACACAGTTTAAGGCAAGTGTGTAGTAATTTAGGTCATGCAGTTTGTATGACGCTAATTGATGGGGTATAAGCATTTGTATACTTTTTAGCTACATTAGCTTCATAGCTTCAAAACTAAAGAAGCAAACTTCTAACACCAAACATGGTTAATCAGCTACATTTGGGGTAAGGTGAAAACTGTGTAAATTGTAAATTATTTTTTTTACCAGCGTCACAATCACTTAAATAAATGTAAAGGACACTTGCTAAAATACTAGGAAGCTCTGTGGCACAGAATTGATATTCGTCCCAGCTCTGCTCTTGTCACCTGTGTTATTTTATTGTTATATAAATACTCTTGGTTTTGTTTTTGCAGAGTCCTCCACTGCTACTGTTGCATTTACTCTGACAATCCTTCATTTTCTTGACTCTTGATTTTCTCATCATGGAACCTGCCTGTTATTTAAGTTATGATCTGCGCTACAAAGATAATCCTTGGAAACGTTTAAATAAATTGGCTCTGCACAATACATCTTGCCTCCTCACCTCAATTGTTACGCACTCCTTTTATATCTTAACAGTAACAAGAGCAAATGCCACCAGTGGGGATAAATAAACTCTTGCAGAATCACATTCAACTTCATGCAACTTTTTAGAAGCCATTTTTTTATCAAGGAGAGTTTGACAATGGTGATTTCACGGTTTTGTCAAAAAAAGTGATCCCACATAAGCGGCGCCCTTTCTTCATATTCTCATTCTAAAGCGGAACACAGTTCCCCTCCATTGCTCTCCTCTTAACTCTGCAGCAATCAGCCAATATTCCCTTCATTCTCATTCATAGAGCAAGATATGCTTGAATCAGGCCTGTTACAGGCTCTCCTGGAGAGCTGATGGAGATGATAAAGACAGTGGAACTCTGACTGATAGTGATAACAGAACCAAGAGCTCCGCAGCGAAGAGCCTTGCAGCATAGAGGCATGAAAACAGAGGAAGAGCGCTCACGTGAAGGCCGCTTTGCCCTCCTCTACGTCCTTGCCCTTGGTGGTCGGCCCAGACTTGCCGCAGAAGTTGACGGCGATGCACATGAGGAGGCCGCACTTGTTGAGGAAGTAGCATGTGACATCCACACCGAAGAGCAGCAGGAGAAAGACCACAATGAGGATGCCCACGATGGCTCCTGTGCCCAAGCCGGAACCACTGGCCACTGTGTCTTAGGAAGGAAGGAGGACAGAGAAATAGAAAACACTGAGACTGGGGTTTCTGCTTTAACACCTCATGGCCCTCATAGACTTCTCCACTGAGATAATAATATGTCTACTTTCATCAATAATTAACCCCTTAAACTATAGGCCTATAATTTAGTTTTTAATTCAGATGTACTAGCCAGTAACCACTAGAAATTGACCTATACATGCTCTTCCTACTAATGTACACAAAGCAACTGTTACTAGGTTGGACAAGCTTCAAGGAACATTGAAAAAAATCCAATTCAACAACACAAGAAACTGGAATGCACAAGTCATAATTTGTCGAAATACCTACATTTATTATTGTTATCAATTTAAATATTTAATATTTAGTAAATGTCTGACAGTGTTGGGGTAGTTAATCAAGAAAAAAGTAATGCATTAAAAATGACAAGCTGTAATGGGATAACTTTACTCATTACTTCCAGGAGAAGTAATCTAATTACTTTAAGATGCACAGAAATCTGTACCAGCTCTAGAAGGGAAAACCCAGTAGTCATTTTCAGCACTTTAATTAGAAAGAAAAAGACAGTTAAAGTAAATATCATTTGAAAGACATCACTATCCCTGTCTTTGAACAATACACAGCCAGTTATGCATGACGTGTGGCTGACGCTGTTTAAAAACCAAGAAACTAGTTAGAAGGAGCAGTCCAAAAACAGCTGCCTCTATATAAAAAAGAACAATATATAAAGCTTACAGGGCTGTTCCTGAACAAAAATAGAGTCTAGTGTGTTAAGGTTAGGCTCTCTGTTCTTTAACATGACGATCTTTATCCATCAGTTTCATATTTGCGTGATTAGATGCTTCGACAGATCGCTTGCCACACTGTGCTTGCACTGTGCGGCTCACTTTCACAATCAAAGTGATGCAGTCATCTGATGCAGGTAGTACACAGATGATCTATATAGAGGAAAATGTATGATTTGAATGCATTCTATATAATTATTATTGTTTTCTTAGAGATATATGAGTAACACTAGTATGATATTTCTTATTGAATAACTATAACGTGATTAC
Source organism: Piaractus mesopotamicus (assembly GCA_023558415.1). Taxonomy (NCBI): domain Eukaryota; kingdom Metazoa; phylum Chordata; class Actinopteri; order Characiformes; family Serrasalmidae; genus Piaractus; species Piaractus mesopotamicus. The sequence continues at coordinate 41,633 of JAILXH010152104.1, forward strand.
AAGAATTTAAACTGTAGTGCGTTACACTACTTTGTTACAGGGAAAAGTAATGGCATTATAGTAACGTGTTACTTTTTGCTGTATTACCCCCAACACTGATGTTTGAAAGGCCACGCTGCTACGACAGAGTGTCATTTCATTGTCTTGCAATTGAGATGAAGTTAGTATGCTGACATATTTGTTATAGTTGTTTCCAATCTGTTTCGCTTATCTTCAACAACACAGTCCAGCTCGATAGCACAGCATTTTAAACTGGAAACTCAAGGTAGTGACCTGCAATTTCTACTTAGGTAGAACGGGATTTTGCCAACATTGTGTAGAACTTGTCCAATCTTGTGACAGTTATGTAACAGCACATTGGAGATTGGACCTTGGAGAGATTAATTCAGTAGTTACTATGAAACTAGTTTGTAAGCTCTGTAGTTAAAAAGTGAAGAACAGAACTGAGGGCCATCGAGAGACCCATACTGTTTAAGGGGTTTATTGAAAAAAAAACAAACAAACCAACAAAAAAAACAAAACAAAACATGACATCACGCACAGCCTGTTACAGTGTCAAGTAATTGAAGATTTGTCCTGATGAGAGCAGTGAGGAGGAAAGCCACACCCACACACGCACAAGCTTGAAGAAGTTACAGCAGCTCAAACACAGCCAGACCAGCTGATGACTGCATGGGACACACTGCATGATAGCTATGCAGTGTAAAGTAAAACACAGGGAAATGTGCACTTGATCAGGGCATCTGGCATTTTTTATATGGAGATGAACCAGGCATGCTCATTCAGAAGAACATAATGAACTTTCTTTGTACAGTATATCGAGCATCCGCATTCACAGACACAATTACAAAGAAGGTTATTCTGTTCATGTCCGCAGTGCACCAAAGTTCATACAGAGAAATTGCACCGGCATGAAATTGAGATGATAATCTTAATATTAAGCCTTCAGTGCTCCAGAGAGTTCACTTACTTTTAGAGGAGTGCAGCACACACACAAATGCATGCATCCACGCTGACAAACACATCAAGTTTAGACCAGCATGTTACACATGAGAAAGAAAGGGGGTGAGAGGAGATGGTAGAATTATGTTTTTAGGTGGGAAAACACAGGCTACTTACCAGAAATTAAAATTCTTACATCATGCTCAACTACTAGAGGGTTTACAGGGTTTGGATGAGTATGTGGGTGGTGGAAATTTGACTATGGTCCAAGAGGTCATAAGTTCAATCTGGCTGTTAATATCCTGTTAATATTCTGCTATTGCCATTGTGCCCTTGGTCAAGGCATTTAACTCCACGATACTCCAGGGGATCATGCTGGCAACTGGAATCACTGCTATGTGCAGAAGCATCAACTAGACATAATAGCATTATTAGATGTACTCTAATTAGACCTAATCACCATCTGTGCTAAAATATATCTTCCATTTGTGTATTTACATTAATATCTTTCAGTAGAATAGCAATAAGAAGAAGAAGAAGAAGAAGAAGAAGAATGAATGCAATGTTGATCAGAAAGGAATAAACATATTTAATACGTTTAAATATGGCCTAACCTAAACATCAGTTGGCAGCCCATACAGAAGTCGAATTTATCTGTGAAAATCCTGATAAAGCTGATTTTCAGCATCTTGTTTAATGATAAGGAAAATATACCTTTCTAAGGTTTTAATGGGTCCATGCTTGTGCCTGCCTTTATAGTGACCAGTTAAGTTGACAGTCACTATCTGAACTCTTATTACAGTAATACAAGCTGAACTAGTAAACTGGAACACAAAACACTATCATGGTTAAAATAACAAAAACACATAAAACACATTCAAACCTAACATTCAGCATGAGGATAACAAACTTTCTACAAGGAGAACTGCTGATTAATAAAGTTGCATATAAAAATATGGGCAACTATAGATAAATTATGTTTTCTTGATTGTGTAAGTAAAAATGTGCAAATTTTATGGCACATTTTATATTTTATTTTTTCTCCAATATGTTTAGTCTATGGACTAAAATTTGCAGAAAATGAATAATAATATTTAAGTGTTCACTGTAGAGGATGTGTTAACTTATTTTCATTAAAAAAAATCAACACAACATGTAGTTTGACCAGGGGTGTTCAAAATTTTGCATACAACTGTAAAAAAGATAAGAGCTAATTAAAAGAAACAAAAAAAGCAATTCTAAGAAGCTCCACCCCTGCCCTGAAATATTTATATTATTTGAGACTTTGTGAGTTCCTGATGGTTATTGAAGATGAGACACCACAGGCAAATATGAGGATTATGGTCCCATCATTTTTCTACTTCTGTAGCATGTCTTCTATTAAACTGTAATCATTAAAATGCTCAAAAATGTCAATGTGTTTGGTCAATTCACATCCAATCGCATCTAAATTAGCAGCTGTGATGAATACCTAGCTCTGCTACACAGTTGTGCTGTGTTATGCATCACTGAGAAGCTTGTTTCCTGTAGAATCTAACAGAATATCCAAATATGTTTATTTCCTTTGCCCTAATGAGAATACTGACACAAACTGTGCGTGTTTGTTTTTTATATATATATCTGGGTAGTGCAGTTCTGAGGTTGATTCTTGAAAGCAGTTTTCTCAAAATGTGCTTTTTTTCTATATTCATAAAGAAAAAAATCTCAGTTTTTTAGAATTCCTACATTCATGGAACTCCATATATTTATTTCTATCCATATTCTGAAAGTTATTGCAGAAGAGTTTCCTATTATATCATGCATAGATGGATTTATGCAAAACAAAATGACCTCAATAATGTTTAATAATAAAATTGCATAGTGTTTTCTTGATTAAACAATAAAACAATGAGGTTTCAATATACTGTAGAATCCTTTCTCTGTGTCTTACAATGCAATATACATTTTAATTCTTACTTTATCCAAAGGCTTGATTTTGGGTTCAAACATATATGTAGATTTAAGTAGACAACATGTAACTTGAATACATGAATGTATATTTTTGCAAGACAAAAAAAAAATTATTGTAAGAATATCAGTGATCGAAAAAGATTTACTGCGATACCTGTTGTTTTAAAGATTTACCCAATTCATCTGTAATGTCTTGCCAAATTGACAATATTTAATAGTTCACAGTTGAAATCTGATAATCACATCAGCCAGTAAAACATTGTTTAATTAAAACTACTGGATTCTATTACGTTTTTGACCATTATGCAAATATAAATGACACCTGCTGATATTATTGTTTATCAGAATTTTTAGTACCAGTATCCATACCAGTCTAATAATAAAGGAGGCTTATCAGTCATCATGGCTGGATTGCAGGCCTGCTTTTGAGTAATGAGGGTTACTACAAAGTGCAACACTGAAATTACTAATTCACATTTGTTTGTTCGAGAATCAATATAGTCTGAAACGCAAACCGTGCAGATGTCCAGAATGAGGGACTGAGCAGCGGAAAGTATTTATTTACAATTTTACACACAAAAAAGGTGTGAGATAGCAGTAAACAGATAATAAAAATGGTTCTGCAAACTCATCCATCCTGCTGGAATAATATGCATTGGGAGTGTGTTTGTGTTCTTTTTTTGCAGCCATTTTAGTCTCAAAACAGCCTCTGTGAAGCCCTGTTATCTTTCTCCAGCACGCGGTTTTGGTTCAGGCAGCCAGGCACCACTGCCAGCGTATTAGCACTCCAGGATCAAGAGCCTGGGACAGTGTGGGATACATCTGACTGGGTCATGGTGCTCTGCCGAGCATGCATGCTCCATGGTTCCAGTCAAAAATTTGGACACACTCTACTGAATTTACGCTTTTCATAATCTTCACTCCTTAGATGGTTAATTCTGCTTTTAAGCTACTCTTCCTATAAAGTAATTATGTTGGTGTAGCTATTTTCTAATAAAAAAACAACAGGAAAAAAGAGATCTCCTTAATATCTCTGTAGTTTCTCCTAGACAACAATGAAATCAGATGAAAAGACAAAAGAGGGTTTGGCTTAAGTTTCTTGCTGTTTAGATGTTTCTCCTAAACAAAAGACCTCAGTAATCTTATGTCTTGTCCTGAGTTTTAGTAGAGATATCAATTCACATTGTGCTCAGGTTTGCTGATATAATAATATTTATGTTTATCTGGGACTAATTTCTCCTTTATCTCATCTTCTTTTTATCTGATGCTGTTTCTTCTAGAGAATTTTAGAATCACTATTAAGCCTTCTGAGCCATCAAAAGGCAACATTTAAGCAATACATTTTTTTCTCCAGAGAAATTTAAGCTGGAAGTTGATAAAGTGTTATATATGAGCAAGCCAACAAATAAACAGGAATACAGCTATATATCTTCAGGCACCTTTTATCATTACTCAGATTGAATAAATGTTTCTCAAATAAGCCAGCAATGATTAGAGTTCCAGTCTGAATGTCTGCTTATGCTTGTTTAGAAACTGCTGCACTGAATCTAACAACAAAAGCTAAGGCTGAGGCAGCGTTGTTTGCCTGCTGCTCTGGCAGTATTATCAATGCTTCTTTTTAACACGTGTTACTTTAACCAACATAAAGTCTTCTGTTTAATAACTGCTAGACCCTTGTGATTTAAAATGCAAGTGTCACGACTACACCAGAGGCTGCAGACATTTTTACCTAAAGGTTTATGCTTAAATGCTTAAAAGATGTTTGTAAAACGAATATAAACAGCAGTTCATGCCTATCTTGGATTTTTTCCAAAACATTATTTTAAATGTAATGAAATTATATTTAATAAATATTTTTTGAAATGTCCCAACAGCAAGTAGTTATCAGCAGCCAACAAGTGCTCAGCATATGCGGAACTTCTTTAAGCCTGTTGGAAAAGCAACCCAGCTGGCACCCCATGAAGCTGCTTGAGAGAATGCCAGGAGTGTGCAAAGCTGCATCAAGGCAACTTTAAAGAATCCTAAATATATGATTTGTTTTTTTAACCAAAACAGCATATTTCTATGTGTGTTATTTCTTAGTTTTGCTGTACTCATTATTATTCTAAAATGTGTCCAAACTTTTGAGTAACAGTGTGTAATGTAGTTGCGGTGCTACTCAAGCTCAAATAAATAAATAAAATGTTTACGACTAAATCTTCTTAGCATATAACCCTGTTTCCTACTCCGTGAACATTTACATTCAGCTCATTTGGGACCTTTCAGCTTAATAATTACCCAGTCCTAAGCTAAAGAACACCCAGTGTAATAACAGCTGTATAATTAATTATCGTTAGCTGACATTCTGTCAGGTTCTAGACTGAAACATGTAGGCTGCCACAGGTGTAAACACAAAAAAAAAAGAGTTTCGTGAATGAAGATGAACAACCACAGTGAAATACCAATAAGACAAACACTGAGTACTGTGCTGTGTCCTGTGCGCGGAGCTTCTCTAATGAAATGTGCCTTTAATTTAGAGCCTTATAAGGACCTTAAACACATCTAAATGCATCAGAGAGACCTTGAATTATTGATGCACTCAGCAAAGAGCTGAAACGGAAATGCATTAGAGAGAAGTGCGGCAGGAAGCGATGTAATTTTCAAGGCACAACATCATAACTTGGAGGTCCTTTGTGCATCAATTAGGAGGGCACATCACGCTTCTCTCAGAACGCTGTGTGCTATAATCAGTCTATCTTAACCAGGCAAAACAACTTCCCCAAACCTAAAAGCAAGTTAAAAATGTAGCTAAAACTACACAACTAGAACATGGAAGATGTAAAGCAGTTTGTAAAACAGGTCAGTGAAACCAATTAGGAGTTTGTGAATTCTTTTTCCTTACATTCCCATTCATTCTCAAAAATTACATTTTAAAAGCCATCCTTTCCAAAAAGACCACATTCCAGAAAGGTCACATTCATTTTGTGGTAGGCAACACACCCAAATAACTGCCTAAATAATGTCCGTACTGACATGCCCTCCCTCCCCTCTGCAACAACATCACTGCGTCCTCTTATTATTCAGTAACGTTATTAATATAAGCTCATTGAGTAGTCAAAATAGGAATAATATACTATACCTCAACATCACTGAATGGGTTTACTTGGATCGTCAGAAGCAGAAAATGCAACCAAGTTCTAAGACTGAACTTTGGAGGTGTGGAATCCCTGCAGATTTCTTTGATGAAAAGCCTACAGCAATAATCATAATTCGACAAATTAACAACCTCATGATTCAAATGACACAGTGATATTGGTTGGTTAACCCCCGTCTCACCTGAATTCTAATGCCAAACTACAAAATGAGGACGCAGTCTATATTGCAATTCTACTCCACTGAGAAATAATATAATCTCAAGTATTTATATTTTGAAATGTACTTCTTTAGGTTATTGACTTCTTACATACTGTAAATGAATTTGAGGAGCGTTGCACTGCCTGTTGTTTCAGCACTTCAGAGAATTGAGGGCTGGGGTTAACACTTCGATGCTCTGAAATCCCCAATTGTAGATTTAAGATACGAACTGACCACCATGTCAGACTTTTGTACTGTACTGTTCTCTCTCTCTGTCTCTCTCTCTCCGTCTCTGTAACTCTCTCTCTCGCTGTCCATCATGTCTTTCTCTGATTGTCTCTAGCTGTGTTTTGGAGAGCTCTGCTGGCCGGAGAGAGCAGCAGGCATGGCTGACAGCTTTAATCTACTGCCCAGCAAGAGAGGGCTTAGGGCTCTCTGTCTAGCTTGGGGCACAGCGAGGCCGAACGCTTGTTTTCCTCTATTTCGGCCTGCATTTTAACAAGTGCGATAAATCACATCACACATCTGAGCCACAAAAGGCCAGTGCCTGCTCTCCCTCACTAACCGAACAGTACCCACACCTGCTGAGTCAGCCACATGCCGAAAACATCCTTAAGGCCTTTCAGCCGTCTCCACAGATTCAAGCCCAGAATGCAGAGATAACAAATGGAATACCTAACACAGGTAGGAACACACAGGGAACTGTATCACACTGATTAAAAAAAGGACTTTTTGGGGCATGAGATGTCTTATATGCGCACTTTAATAGCTAATGAAAGTGAATGGAAGACAGTCATAAGGAAGAAGCTTCCTGATATAAAAATGAACCCTTAAACGCTACACCTTTAACACCTTAATACATTTTTATGAACCACATTAAGAGCTGTTTTTGCACTTGCAAAATGTGCCACTAATTATTGCAGTAGCCAGGGACTTGTTTAGGCTCTTCCAATATGCATAAAACCTGCACTCCTGAAGTTGTAAAGCTTAGTGCCTATGACAAACTGTAGTACTTTATCTTTTTTATTGCTTAATTGCAGCATATAAGTTGACGTTTATGTTTGCTAACATGAGTAACAATGGTACCTAGAAAAAACTGATGAGAGATTCTAAGACTTCTACCTTTTTTCCTTTCTGTCAGAGATGGGCAGTATGACGATATTTATCGTTATCAGGATAAATTACATCGTGAAATGTCACAATGCGCTTTTGGGAGCGTATTCTGGATACAGTCAGCACTTAACACCGACCAACAGCATGTTTCATTACAAAAAGAGCATAATTAGCCCTTTTAATTAGGTTTATTGCAGTTCAGAATGTGACGTGTTGAATACAAATCACAAATTCATCGTTTTTGATGTATTTTTTTCAAGTGTGGCACTACTGGCTCTTTTTTGTCTGTTCCAACTTACCAGACGTCAGAAGAAATACATATCATGGCATATCAGTTATAGAGAAAATTTTTTGACATAACAATGGTCAGTGGTTGTGATCTTATATCTTATCGCACACCCCTACTTGCTTCTAATATGAGAAGCAATGAGCTGCAGTAGCCAGTGCTCAAAGCAATACAATGATCCATCCAGGATGGCATACAAACTGTTGGTCACACAGCATGACCGACAAAAGTGGATATCATGTGGATTACAACAAAACAATGGCTACCTGCCGAGATGGTCCACTTTGAAATGAGGAATTTGGCATTTGCTGCTATGTGAAAATCCTCAATCCCAGTTCTTTGATACAGACTTCAAAAAAAGGGGAAAAAAAGAGGTGACTACTACGGTTCATGAGCACACTGCTTCAGCTGGCAGAGCAGAGCTTGACATTTCTAATGAATAATAAATGAAGACCGAGAGGCACTTAGATATGAATGAAAAACCCAAGCAGGTGATTGGCACATGCGTTTCCGGGAGTTGAACCTCCAGGGCGCATTATTTTATTATTATGAGAATCAATTTCCAAAATGGGGAGCAAACGCTACTCTGAGACTATTTTAAACACCCTCCAACCCCAAACCACCCCTCCCCAGAGTCGTATCCAAGTTATGGGCCGTTACACTGTAAGACACTTTGTTGCATTAGTTGCACTTTATTTGACGCCCTCCCTGGAAAAGCCTGCATAGGTCTTGAAAAAAAAGACATTTTACCAGACAACTCGAGGCTTCTTGACACCCACCAGTTTCGGTTAGTGACAGACAGCTAGCTAACAGTGAAGAATGTATCAAGTGTCAATACGTGTTCGTCTATTAGGTGTGTTAAGAAATGGAGACATCAGGTCTACACAAAAGTCTGCGGGTTTGATTGGCTTCAGGACAGGGTGTCAAGTAAAGCATCCTGAAAAAAGCTTTGTGCATTAGGCAAAAAAAAAAAAAAAAAAAAGC
>JAILXH010152128.1:12213-22242 GCA_023558415.1 Piaractus mesopotamicus
GCATCATATCATCAGACACAACAGACAGTATTACATCATCCACTTAAAAAACTTAAAAATGTGTAAATAATAAACTCCCAATAATGTATTATGGTATTAAATTTTCATTAAAATAATGTAGATTTGTTTTTAAACAATGTATTACATTACTCGACAAATTATTATGGTATTGAATCTAATTGCATTTTTTGACCAAGTTAAGCGCAACATATTACATTACCAGCTGATATTACATTGGGAAATCATCACATTATTGGGTTCTACATAGTTTCGCAAGCCAGATGTCTGCCTGTTCGTAGAGAGGACCTACCTTCTCAGGGAGAGGCCGGCTGACAAGACGTGTCACAATCACAGCCGGCTGTTGCGGCGCAGATTTATATCTAGCTCTGAAAGGCTTATTTTTCATCATAATGTCCAGCGCAGGCAGCTGTTTGCTTTTGCTGACTGGAATTTAGCTGGGAAAACAAAACTTGTTTCCCATCTCAACGATAAAAAACACAGGCAAGTGAATAGCCAATCAGAAGGCAACTGACAAAATCTCTGCAGTTGTGGTCAGCTTTGTGTGCAAAACATATCAGCCCCTCGGTTTCTGTGTGTGTGGACCGTCTGAGGCTGAGACTAGGTTCTACGTGGCTGCCTCGTCTGCTGTGAACAGACCCACCTCATGCATGGTCAGCAAGTAGTTCTGAATGCTCTGAAGCTCGTCTTCCTTAACACCTCGATCCTGTTAGAAAAACAACAGTACAGTTCATGTAAAACAAATACATGGTTTTACAAAAATAAGGACACTATAAACATCCTTCATATGCGGTCACTTTCAGTTTCTCTTTTGGCATGAAGGGATGCCAAATCTAGCAATTAATAAAGAACAATAGTCTTTAGGTCTGACTAAGACATGTCCAACAAGGCTGGTGCACAGTGCTCTTATTCAAGGCCTGACCACAACATTGTCTGGCCAATACAACTGACCAATATTAAAAGATCCACTTTATGAGAATTGGCAGAAATGCAATGAGGCAAATATTACTAGTCAGTATAGTAACTACCTAAAACTGTTGGGAGTCTTTCATTGTTTGACATTTCTGTATAATTAAATGTTTAAGATGTAAAGAGTTATTTACAGTGGTTTGGTGTTAAATACTCCATTGTAGAGAAACCTACCAAGTCATCAGACGTCTGAAGTGTTTAATGTTTTATAAAAGCTCCTTCACAGAAGGATGACTGGTCACTGAAACATTGTTTTATGATAGTTTGGGAAGGTTTTGGCCTAAAATGTACTTCTTTCAATCCATCTGTGATGGAGAGGTACATGCAATAGTACCTAAACATGCAATAGTAGAAATAGTACCCACACTTTTTTTTCAGATCTAGCACAATTTTATCATCAACATTACACATGAAACCTCAGATGACATATGTAAGTTCACTGGTTGTTTTTGATAGTAAATAAAAGGGTTATTTTCACAACCCCTGGTTCCCATCACCAGCATTAAATAAAGTGTTAAGTTTTTTTTCTACGCTGCAATTTTACATTAAACCACTCAAAACGACTTTGTTTACAACCCAAGAAATGAAATATGTGGACCTGTGTTTGTATGTAATGGTGATGGTAAAATAGAAACGAAACTGCAACGAACAGTAAAGTCAGCTGAAAAAATCATTGCTGCTACCCTGCCCACCCTCCAGAACTTCAAGAACCAGGAAACGGGCAGGAAAGATCATTTCAGATTCCTCGCACCCTGGACACAACCTATTTCAACTCCTCCGCTGCAGGCACTACAGAACCCTATATACTAAGACTGCCAGACACAGACGCAGTCTCTTTCCTCATGCCATCACCCTCATACACAGCTGACCAGTAATATCATCCACTGGGACATAGATACTCCTGTTTTTTCTCCACATAGTTATTACACCCTGCTCCAGACTCATAGCATTGTGCACAACAATTTTACTCCCATACATGATGCAGATTATTGTTGTTTGTTTATTGCTTGCCCCTGTATAATCTGTATGTTGCTTGCGTATTGTGTATTGTCTGTAAATAATATGTACAGTGTCTGTATATTACGTGTCCATATAGAGTCTGCATATTGCTTGTATACTGTGTATAGTGTATATTGCTATTGTGTATTGTCTGTAAATTATTTGAGCATTGTTTGTATATTGCATTTAATATTAGAGAGACACCAACAGCTGGAACCAAATTCCTTGTGTGTGTCAACATATTTGGCCAATAAATCTGATTCTGATTCTTAAAATCAATACTAACATTGGTGACAAGGGCCCAGTGCCATTTCACTCCTCGCTTCCAGACTTAGCCCTTAGCCCTCAGTTTTGCGCTTTCATGCCTAGGGGGAAGGGTGTCCTGAGATGGAGGGGTAGGGTGAAGGGTTAGGCCCTCCAAACTAAGGTTTTTCAGAGGCACATTCCAAATGTTATGAGAAAACAAGAAAAACGATACATAATGGTCCTTTTCTTCATAACAAGCATAAAAATCGCTAACAGTATGCTAATGTCTCAGTAGCTAGCTAGCTAAATTTCCCATTCTACCTTAAATTCTCCAGCAGTTCTGACGCCTGAAGCACCAGAATGTAACCGCTGCTCGATTTAAGGTGGAACGGGAAAATTCGAACAAGAAGCTGGTGAATACCTGACTTCAGCTTCATATCTCTGAAGAATTAGGGGTGGGCAATAACAAATAATTGTCACATCCCCCCTCTTTGAAAGCATATGATGCCCTAAATGTAATTAAAGCCCAGCAGTGAGGAGCTGAACTTTACCCTCCTCTGCTGTCACTGCAGACTGGCAGGGTCACATAGAGAGCAGCGCTAGTAGCCTGTTAATGAAGTAATGCTCTTTTTCATTTGAGGGTCCCATTTCATAGGGGAAGATTTCAACCACTGCAACTTGTAACTCAGTTCCAAGGGGCAAGGAGACACTCGAAAACAAGGGGGAGGAGTGAAAATAAGATGGGATTAGGCCGAAGTGTTTATATTGGTTGGGCCCTACTCATCAGTGAGTGAACTTTCAGACAGTCTGATCCTCCACAGACGATCTTCCAGCAGAGTAACAGAAGTTGAGTCAGAATTCACTGCCAGTTTGGTGTTCTCACGCAAACATAGGTCAAATTCCTAAGCAATCCATAAAACCTGTCAGGTAGGGTGTTGTGCATGCTGATATCAGCTTGCTGACATTTTTTCTTCATAGCAAATTTCTGTCTCGTCTTTTACAAGCTGTTCCCCGTTGTACTGCGGAGCCCGTACGAGTTTCGGGCCGGCTGATCAGAGCATACATTTCCCATTACGCTTTGAGCAGAGACAGATTGAGAGGTAATTGTTGTTTGTGTGTGGCTTGGCCCACTGACAGACTTTAGTTGGAAAGCGGGGTGTGTTAGCATCGCCGCATATGAGAACACGTGTTGCTCCAACAAGGTCTGTCAGAAAACAGCAAACAGCTACATAAGCTGATGTGGGGCTTGATTATTCGCTGAAGTCATGGCCGTTGCTGAATTATTGAGCGCCGCACAGAACAATTTCATGTCACAACGTGATGTGTGACATACAACAGTGAGCACGATGTTTGTGGAGAAATGAAAGCTCTGGGTTCTTGTGTCACTCAGTGCAGCACTGGCTCATTATCCACATGCAGTGAGGAAGAAAAGCTGAATCTTACCTTGAGAATGAGCTGCTTGAGAAAGAGCAGCATGAAGGCCCTCAGCGAGATGATCTCCTTTTGGGAGGGCCGGGGGCCGTCTGAAAGCAGGCAAGCACAATAAGACACAGTCAGCACAAAAGGTGGCCTGGGACAGAATTATGGTCCACATTACCTGTTCCAGCAGGGACAGTGCCGAAGTGATGACTAAAGGCCAGAGCACACTGACCCAATTATCCCAAACACTGGGTTTGTGAAGACTTTAAAAAGCCCTCACATCCACACTGTCCTAGAACAATCTCCTCTGTTCACACGGTTCTAGAAAGTTGTCCCCATTCACACAGAATGTTCTCCCTACCGCCACCTATTCTCTCCTATCCACAATGTTCTAGAATGTTTTTTTCCACTTTGACATTCTTCTAGAATATTCTCTCTAACACTGTTCTGTAATGTTCTTCCCAATCACACTGTTCTAAAATGTTCTATCTCATCCAAACTCTTCTAGAAATGTCTCCCTACTTCATACTGTTTTAAAATGTTCTCCTCATTCCTACTCTTCTAGAAAGTTTTCCATTCATACTCTTCTAATATGTTCTTCCCAATCACACCGTTCTAGAATGCTCTCCTTTATTCACACTGTTCTAGAATGCTCTCCTTTATTCACACTGTTCTAGAATGCTCTCCCTTATTCATACTGTTCTAGAATGTTCTCCCTTATTCACACTGTTCTAGAATGCTCTCCCTTATTCACACTGTTCTAGAATGCTCTCCCTTATTCACACTGTTCTAGAATGTTCTCCCTTATTCACACTGTTCTAGAATGCTCTCCCTTATTCACACTGTTCTAGAATGCTCTCCCTTATTCAGACTCTTGTAGAACGTTCTCCCCCACTCACACTGTTCTAGAATTCTCTCGCCTATTCAGACTGTTGTAGAACGTTCTCCCCTATTCATACTGTTTTAAAATGTTCTTCCCAGTCACACTGTTCTAGAATTCTCTCCCCTATTCAGACTGTTGTGGAGCGTTCTCCTCTATTCATACTGTTTTAAAATGTTCTTCCCAGTCACACAGTTCTAGAATTCTTTCCCACATTCCTAATCTTCCCCATTCACATTGTTCTAGAATGTCCAATTCTGTGTTGGTTAAATTTCCCTAGAACAGAGCACTTCACATCAATCTACTCTGAATGACTGTTTACATCTTAACCATTTAATTATGCACAAATTTTGAAAAATTAGTGGAACTTTAAAATTCCAGGCTTCTTACATACTAAGGCTTATTATTCAAGGACTTCAATGCAAACTGGCTGAGCTAATCTTAGGTTACAGAAGTGTGTAATAAAACTTTGGCCATTGACCATTACTTTTGACCCTGACCATTTAAGGGGTTAAATATGTACTTGAGCACAGCGATCGAGGCATGAAGATGCACTGCCAATGATCCACTGATCCTTTGATTCACTGGGGGTGAGAAACTGTTTACCTCTTTAACTAAAAAATTCTAATTCTATATGAAGTAATTAGCAAGACGTTTCAGTATAGAAATAAGCAGAAACTGGACAAACTGCTGTTGTTCTTAATTATTATAATGTTTCTCTATGGGTCTCAGTAAAGTAACAGAGTTTGTGGGCTGTGTATATAAAGGTTACTTTCTCTAGAGGACACTTATGTATAAACCTGCATTACATGTCAGCTACATTAGTTTTATTGCTCAAGTGCTAAAGTAGCAAACTTCTGAGACCAAACATATCTTGACTGGTCAATTACATTTGGTGTAATAGAAATGATATTTTATACATGGGCCACCTTGTTTCTCAACACTTATTCCTTGTCACAACACAACTCAAAATACGTGTGTAGGCACATCTGAATGAGGAGGGCCAGTGTTATCTGATCTGATGCAGAGGATATTGATTATATGTCATATTCAAAGATGCACCTCAGACTGAGAAGTGCTCACATGGGCTCATTCATTTCAACGCTGTCTTCGACTATTAGCTTTGTTCTTCTTTCTGATTACTGTAAGCATGTGAAGCTGACAGATGTAAAGACTGATGGCAGCCCCAGTGGTCAATACCAGCTCTTGCTTATTCATTACACTCACAGTGAAAATAAGCACAAGACTGTTAGAAGTTTTTACATGACAAAAGTGGGTAAAAAAGAGAAATCTGATTAAACTATGGGGCCCATTCAGCTAATTAGGTTTGTAGTCCTGAGAATGGATGAGAATGACGTGTCCTGCTTGGCTGTTGCTCATTACTCTGTTCCAAGAGTAGATCTGTAGTGTGAAGCACGGCAGGTACAGCCGTGTAGTGTAGTGTGTAACACTGTAGTGTGATCCACAGGCAGGCTGGAGAAAAATGACACAACCTGCTCAGTGGCAAACCATGACTATTAGAGCTAGACCTTCAGTTCAGGCCATAAATCTCAAAAACGAGAAAAAAACACTAGTGTTAATGCAAATTTCTGACTGCACCCCTATGGGACTGTAGTAGCATGTTAGTGCTTAAGATAACGTCAATTTACATCCACATTTTTTGGTCGTTCTAAATTAAACACAGAGATCTGAATCTTGTTAAAGACCTTATTTGTTTTATTTGAAGCATGATTAATAAAAAAGGTGCTTCTGCCAACTACAGGTGATGTTCTATCAAAATAATGTTATCAGCAAAAAGGTGTAACATTCACTCTATCCTCAGCAAAACAGTACGTTTATTTGTTTGAAATATGATGTTTCAGCCCACATGCAAGGCCTTTTATCAGCTGTGAAAAACAATAAAAAGGACACTATTTTAAAAAGCTCTCCAATTATAAAAAGGCGTGGCCCTCTATTTAGAGGAACGGTCTCATCTCCTCATCTGCCCCATTTAGAGACCTATGCACAGACAGAGGATAAAGACTCAAAAGTTACATTTCAGTATTCATATTCAAAGAGAGCACATTCCTTTCAAAAGAACAGTGTATTTCAAGGCCGAGTCCTTTCACTTAAATGACATATCTAAAATGTTTCCCTGTATTTACCTAGTTTGTTGATGTCTTCCCCGCTTTCTACGACCACTTGTTTCACAATAATCTAAAGTTTGTTACACATATTTACATACATTTTACATTGCAGCAGTTTAAAGAGCGCTGACATAAAGCTGCTGCTGCTTTTTTCCCCCATTTCTAACAATTGACTGAATCATGGTTAGACCACAGCTTGTATTCACAATCAGTTATGCCTCCAGAACTTCCAGAAGACCTAGACCTCATAAAATTGGTTCCACCCATTATAAAGTAAAACGTGATTGGTTGATTCCACTGTCAATTCCTAAATATGTTAGTGGATAATCTGACACATTAGGCCCTCAATTCAGATCCTGAAAGCCTAACCAATTGGAGAGCTCACTTGGCTGTATCTACCTACATACTACAGAGAAAAAAAAATCCTGATTGGATCATTTTCTGATGGCCTTTCAAGGCCTTTACCCTTTTGTTTCTAGGCAGACACAAAAAAGAAAACATTGAAATAAAAGTATTACTACAAGACTTACAGAGTTAAAATACAACATGTATAATGAGTCCAATTACATTTTTTTTCAAAGAAATCATTTGTCTGAAGGCCTAGAGTGTCCTCAGGGTTTCTCACTGAACCTGATACAGAGGGGCAGAGTTTGGAGGGTTAAGTGTGCCTAGCTAGCCCCAGTGCCCAAGCAGAATAAGTCCTGCCTGGTGCCAAAAAAGCATGTTTCTAAATGTTTTTCCTATGTAGCTTCTTGATTTATTATATTATTTCTTTTTCTAGTGAATCATTGTTTTAAGGTCATGTACAACATCAAAAAGGCAGTTTCTAGTCTCTTTGCTTTCGTGTTATTGCGCATATACAAGCTTGCCTGTGGTCATGGAGTTAATGGGGAATTGTATCTGTTTTTCAACATTTCTGCATAATTAATGGCTATGATGTAAACATTCAGAGTGCTTTGATGTGAAATGTTAAAAAAAACTTATAGAATTAGAATTGGTCACAGTGGTGGTGATAGGAACCAGACGTCTGAAGCATTTAATGCCTCTAAGCGTGACATCTCAAAAAGTTATGACTTAAATGGCTATAAATGCACTGTGTAAGTTTTTTAATCCATTCATGTAGAGAGATACATGCAGGGTGCTGTGAGGCAAATTAGTACCCAAATGTACAACTTTCTGAGCTTAAAATCAAAGTTAATGTAACAATATATATTTTAAAGTCATTTTGGACCATTTCTATTAGTCCAATCACTATCAAATTTCAACAAAATCCAAACAGTAATTGGAGTTTTCAAATTATGTAAAATTCAGAGGCCACACATAGGTCCACTGGATGTTGCGCATAGTAAATATATAATGGATATATTTTAGCTGCAGACACTGTGACCCCTGGTTCCTATCACCACCACTGCAAAGAAACTTGAAAATTTCACATCAAACCACTCTGTTTACATCTCAACTACTGAATTATAGTGAAATTTTGAAAAATCTGTGCGATTCCCCTTTAATGAAGGTACCACTAGCCAATTAACATTATTAACATGTATTTTTTCTGCATTTATAACATGTTCAGTCACATTCAATTTATGATTTATGTCACTGGCTTAAACTGCGGTGTGAGGACGCCCCCATGAAGCAAAGATTGCGATCTCCAAGACACACACTTCTAGGGGTGCAGGCGTCACTGAGCAAATCCCATTGAAATGAATGGGTGTGGATGCTAATGACACTCTCTAAATCCTAAAGTACCTCCATGGATTAAACCAAATCTGAACACACCTCCATTTCTCAACTCTTTCTTTCCCTCTCTCCTACTTTTTGTCAGAGAACAATGCTCTAATGAAACGTAAGCATTTCGAATTTCCCCCTTGTATTCTAAGCCTTCAGCTTTAATGAAACTATTTACCATTGCCAATTGATTTAAAACAAATGAATCAGTAACAGCAAGCACCCTTACATTACTGCCCAATTTCAGCTAATATAAAGCATTCAGAGCAAAATGGATAGTATTGGATTTTTAATGAATTTGTCTGGCTATAGAGCAGAGAAAGAAAGGGCATGATTAGAACAAAAGAACGGAGAAATCGATAGTACAAATGATATCAACTTTCCTTAACCACCGTTCCTCCTGTTCCATTAAATTCACAAAATGAGCACTCGCTTCCAATAGCCTTTCTCGTTTGCTCTGAGAAATGAAATCTTGGGAATATTTCAAAATGCTACTCAATAAACATAGTGAGCCATAATTCTGCTGCACGGGCCCACTGGTTTGTGGCAAACAGTGATATTTGCAGAGGGCAGTTATCCAAATAGTTCTACGGGGGTGTGTTTGGAAAGCAGAGGGATGTGAAATTAAAAGTCATTACTCCACTGCATGTATATATTAATGTAGATCAGAGCAAATATGTAGTGATTAGCTGTGGGGTTGTACTACAGTTCATCAACCTAAGCCTGAGAAATCACTTCATCTTAGGTTCACTCATGCTGTAGGGTGGATGGATGGATTTAATACCAAAACCCATGAAGGCACAAGATGACTAGTAATATGATATTGCATGAAAATAACGTTTTGTTTTTTTTTTCTTTTGCATATATGTCATGTGACATTATAGAATGGATATCCCTGGTAGTAACATTTGATTGGCTGAGCCATCTGTGCCCACTTATGACCACCTCCCAACATTTGAATTCAGTATTAATGCACTGTTTGTTGCTTGCGTGGACCACTGAATTAAGAGGATGGAACAATCATCAGTGTGGATATGAAGCAAACAGTCCAAATGTGTATTAAACATGCTCTATTCAAGAACCTGTTTTGTTCACCTTATTTTTTTTTTTAAAGAAAGTGTTAGCATCAACTTGGCAGATAGCTAACAGGCTAACAGACTCCACTATTGATATACAGTGTCATGCTTTGAAGTATGTACTGAAGAATTCATGATAAAACAGCAACATATTAAGCAGTATAAAACCAATTGGGGGAAAATAAAATGTGGGAACCTGTTAGCTTGACGCTAACATGACACAGAAAGTGACATAGATGTGCTAGGAAATTAGCATTATAATTGCAATGGTAATTTGAGAAGAAAAAGCTATTTATAAGTACCTTTCTGCATCAAGAATTGATACTTTACGATGTGTTAATGATTATATGACAGTATTTTAAAAAGTTGCAATTCACGGACGCTGGTAGGAATTTTTGTTCCCCTGAAACCTTTATGTGAAGTTTCCTGTGTCACCTCATTTCCCTAAACATTATCTGTCACAGCTTTAAAACATGTTTTAATTTAAAATGTTCAAAATCCTGCACTTTACTTTGTTATAGTTTCAGAATTTCAGCATGCAGCAAGCCGCGAATATACATAAACATGA
>JAILXH010152184.1:0-19352 GCA_023558415.1 Piaractus mesopotamicus
TATATATATATATATATATATATACACACACACACACACATTTTATATACATATATAAGTATATATAAATAAAAGTAATGATGCAATAACATTCTATTTTGCATAAAATATTGGACGTCTGAAATAAATTGAAATTTGAACTTAAATTTAAAATAACCAGCAAATGAGAATAGACTCTGAATTTATAAAGAGCAACCTGAGATGATTTTCCACCAGGACTGAAGATATACACACACTGTGAAACTGAAACTTGTTAGAGGGCATTTCAGAACTATATATTGCTGCTGTTGGAACAAAACCTTCAATCTCAATTTTTGTTTTTCAGTTTTTGACATAATTTGAAAATGCCTGTTGCCCTTTACATTGTGTGTGAACTTCAAGATGAATAGACCAAAAGAAATGGCCCAAAATTTGGAAAAAGTCTTGTTACATTGACTTACATTAAAAGTAAAGTATGTTTTTTCCTTCTCCTGTAAAGTTATTATTTTGGATATACAAAGTTTTGCTTCCGACAGCACTGATATACAGTTCATATAAACTAATAAATTTGTACAGAGGCTTTAACTTCACTGTATTTGTCTGAAGAGACAAATTTCATTTGTGTTTGAGCTTAAGCCTTTAGATCAACAGGTATTTTTTTCACTGCAAAAAATACTGGAACCTTTGGCACCAGAAAGCTGGGCGCGTGCTTTTTCTATTGGCCATCGGTCCAGTATCAAAGGGTTAGCAGAACAGAATGATGACTCCCATTTTCTGAATTGCCACTTTGCAAAGCGTTCACTAAGGTGACATAAGCTAGTTACAAAACTACCACTATTAGCATGTATGCTAGCCTCCACAGAAGGTTTTTGCTTATGCTTTCTCATTTGACAAACTATAAGCTTTGTTTGATTCTACACATGTTTCTGTATAGTTGTGAGTGCAGAAATGTTCAAAGTACTATTACAGGTCAGCACAACTAGTATTAAGTTTGTACTACTAAGCAAGATAGCTAATTAATTTAATGAAGACAATTAAATTGTTAAATCGCAGTTATGATGACAGTTCCAGCTGTGAAGCACATGAAAAAAAGAGCTAAAACCAGAACTGAAAGTTCTGTTGGTTCTTTTTTGGGGTCAGTCCATGTTTTTGAATGTGCAGTGGAAAAGCACCTAATATGTTAAGATCTGTACATGAAAAATGCATGTTCAGCTGGGGGTGTCCAAACATTTGACTGCTTGTACAGAGAGAGCAACAGCTAGAGACAGAGATGAACACAAAGTGATGTTATCACAAAGCTTTGTCTTCTACCTTCATTAAAGGGTCTGCATGCAAACCTAAGGCTAAAGGCTCATTATAAACGCCAGATCATCTGTTCATGTCAGTGAGTATCAATCTCTTGCTCTGCTGTCCTCAGCTCTCATGTTCTGAAGCTGACCCCTCATCAGGGCAAGACTGTCTCAACCTCCCCCAAGTAGATCATGTGCAAGAGGACAAAATGCCTTGAGCAGAGAGCGAGGAAAAAGTTTTTTTTTTTATGCAACTCATTAAATGGAACAATAAACAGGACTTTCTCAAAACTCGCAACAATTCATGATTCATCAATTTTGACAGTGGCATAAAAATGCAGGCTAAAGATCTTAGCTTGAACACACTGGGAGCACTGACACAAACATGATCAGCTTTTCTGATCTTACAACACTGTAAAACATTATATTTGCTCAAAAAGTCATGTCCATCAAAGAGTCTTGGAATTACAAAATACTGAGGAAAAAAAACAAAAAAACTAACTGAAAAGACAAAACACACTCAAAACCAAAGCACCTACAGGTGGCAGATATTGAGAGAATAAACATTAGCACAGCGGCTGACCTCATCTCAGCAGATTGAGAGGTGCTGAGCGGTAAACAGTGGCTACAGTCTGCCCGCTGCAGTGCAGTAAATGCTTTGTCAGATTGGGTTTCCCGCACAGCCAGAGCACTCTGCCTCTCCAGATTCAATTTCACATATTTTCTGAGGTTTTTATATGTTAACGCCTGCGCTTGTATTTGCAGTCTCAATTTCCCCCCGTCAGCTAATAAATGCTGATCGGACACTCTGATCATAAACATGAGCGCAGAACACGCTCATAGTGTTACAGAGGCCATTTGATTTAACGATGCCCTCTTGCTTCATGGTAAATAAGCAACTCTGCTTTTGGAAAATATAATAGAAAACTGTTACTGGATGAATGTAGCTCAGCAGAAATGGAGGGCTGAAAAGGGTCTGTAAATAAATTAACCTTGTCTAAAAACTCATTTCACATGTGATAAAGGCATGGTAACATGAAAACTGATCAATATTAGATGGTGGTTTCATTAGTGGAGAGTGTGTCAGTAATATTAATGTGCAGCAAATGTAACACATTTTATTAGTAGTAGTAATTACTATGAGCAAGGTTATAAAGAAGTCAATCAAGTGGTTACCTTCAAAAAGCATACAGCAGAGCTTTAACTAGGCCTGATATTTTGGCCCGAACCCAAATACAATCCAATAACTTTTTCTCTGATATGACCCGCAACACTTACTGTTGAACCCAAATCCAATAATGAAGTCCGCCCGAAACTAAGCCCAAACCAGCCCATAATCACCCAAAATGCAGAATAAACCTGATAGGAAAGAGATCCATAAATTAATCCTTAAGTGATATAATAAAAGAATCTTTAGTCCAAAATTAGACTTAAATGCTGTTTTAACTTATTTATTTATCAAGCAATGCTTGATCAAGAGGAAATGTGGGTGAAAGGCGAGCTGGGAGAACCCCGAACATGAAATGTGAACCTGACCAGAGCCCAACATATATTTGGGAAATGACGTCCCAACATGACCAAACCTGACATGAGCAGTCGTGTCCCATCAGACTCGGACAAATATTTAAAGTAGTAGCATACAGCACTGACCTCATAAAATCTATTTATGATCGTATGTTTTAGTACATTTTTCAATTAAGCGATATGCATTTACTCAACCGATCGAGAAGTGATTTAAGCTATATGAGATTTAAGACAAAGATCTAACCCTCAAGGCAGCAATAAATACAAGAACTAGGGATGTATCGATACCATTTTTTTTTTATTTTTTTTTTTTTTAGACAGAGTACAAGAGTGCGTACAAATTTTTTAGTCCACTCTGATAGAGTCCAACACCAAACTGAGTGATCTACTTAGAATTGAGAAGTTGCTGGCGTACATGAGTGCAATGTACCTTAACAGTTAAATCATAAAAATCTTGTTGATTTTATATGAAGTGCATTAGCTAGCTATGCTATATGAATGCTACCTTGGAATGAGTAGCGCTGCAGTGGAGAAGAGCGGGTTTTGTTCCACGTCAGAAAAAAAATTCTGTACAGCAGTAGTTTTGCTCCTCATCTGTGTCTTTCAACAATCTCTGAAGCTCAGTGACATCAGGAATCGTATCTGAGGCTAATGCCTCCGAGGAGCTCATGTGTGGAGTTTATGTCTTCTCTGAGTCTTTTGTTTGGCTGGGTGAGTTGTAGCTGAATGTCCTCTGAGGCAAGACATACATTGTGTGATATAAATATTATTTGGTGACTATGTTTGAACAGGCCATTGTGTACAGACAAAGCCTACGATTTATATACTTACACTGTACAAAAATGCTTCGCCTTTACTGGATGTACTGCAACCCTATAGGCAGCTCTGTCCGTGAACAATTTCAAACAAAGATGCTTCATTCAAAATAACACACTGCGCACCGAGCACCGAACAGAAATGCTGAAAAACTGAGCAGTGCTTCTAACACTATGCACTGAAGCTAAATGCAAGCGGTGATTTTAAAAAGAAAAAATTATTACATATTAACATGGTTATTCTGTTTAGTCAGAGTAAATTTGGCATTAGGCAAAACAGGAGAAAAGATTATACAGAACGACGACAAACCATACACATAATTTACAGGAGTAGCTTGTGCCGGTCAGGACTTCATTGTACGTAAATAGAGCGCACTAAAAGCTAATGACCTACTGGCCAGGCTAAATACTCATTTCCAACTAAGAGATATAAACTAATTTAAAACAGAAATAAATTTGCAGTGACGGTTAATGTTCCACGCAGGGAGGCAATGTGGTCTGTCTGTTGTTACAGAGTTTTTAATCAGTGTCAGTGCACAACACTGGGCTGCCTTGTAACAACCTAAGGTCTTCTTCTCTAATCTAATCTCTTTTATTTGACATTTTGACAGGAAAAAACAAATAAATATGAATAAATGAATAAGAATTTGGATGACAAAATGCATGACAAAGCAAGCTGGACAATGTGCTGTTATAATTTTATGACTTAAAAACCAGTATTGAATACGGATCCGTCACCATTTGATACGGTCAGAATTGGTTCAGATACTGATCTAGGGTATTGACCAGCACGTTACTACTAATCTGTGGTTATGAAAACAGGCAAGATCCCAAGAAAGCCGCAACCCATGTTACACACCCAAGAAAACCTTAGCCTAACCTGAAAATGATACCCTGTGTTAGTGTCTGTATGTCAAAACAAGCCTGGCTGATGCTTTGACACTGTAGGGTGATGATGTTGAGGCCAGAGTGGCAGAAGGTGAGTTTGTAATGCCAGATCACATTTGCTTCTACATCCAAACAGCCAAGTCCCTACCGTCCTCCTGTACAGCCCAGCCCCCACGGGCCCCAATGCCACCTAGCGCTGATGTCAGCCAGCCTTGGGCACCACACTCAGCCCGACATGGGCATGACAGCGAGAGACGTAGTGAGGGGGAGTCAAAATGGATGAGGCTCCAAGTGCGGTCACTCCCCTCAGGGCTCAGCACTGGACAGAACACACTGTCTTCTGCCTGAGTCTCCGTGCTCACATAACGCTACAGTGGTTTTGGTTATTTACGCCACAGTAAGAAAGGGACCTCAGAAATATGCTGCATTTACTCGAGAGGGACATATGTCGACGTGCGTGTTGATGACTTACAGAGGGAAGAGGTGAGCAGATCCTTTTTGGACGGCAGGGACAGATTAGATAATGAGCTGCAAGACTCACTTATTGACGCTGAAATCTTTTCACTCTTCTAAAACTGATCTGACAGCAAACACTGACGTTGGCTTCAAACTCAATTTCCTATATGTGCATTTACTAGTGTATGCCTGCAGGCAATAAAGACAGCACACATATTTCATAAAAAGAGTAATGTACATCGGTCTAAATTCAACTTTAATGTTTCTTAGCAATCCCATTTTTCTTTAACCATCACTCTGAGACTGTCATTACGTGACAGTCATCTAGGCATCTGGCAATGTAATACACTCCCACATAAGAGCTGATTCAATTTTATGGATCATAAGACTAAGGAATGAATATTTTGCGGAATTGTTGTAAAACTGTCCCAGTGCATATCTAAATAATTGATTTCCACATTACAAAGCCATGGATCTTTTAAAGAGTGTTTTCTCTTGTCTAAGTGCATTTTAAAGTACAGTGATCAATATGATTTCCACTTCACAGGAGAGAATGATTGTTGAATTCCATTTCCATTTTGTCTGACATCAGACAACGGCACGCTGACTCAACACAGCATTAATGGAATTCAATAAGGTTCTACAGGTTCTGTTTTTATGGAACTGGGAAGAATTTATGAAATTTGACCATTAAAAATAGAATTCTAAAATACAGAATTGTGCTCAATTTTAGCACTAACAGTTATAATTCAATGTAAATATGTCTGCTTTAAGCTTTTCACTCACTTAGAGGCACAGACGTGACGTAACTGCATATCTACGACTGTCAGCTATACAACAGGCATGCAAATCACTTTGCCGTCTGTGTTAGCTGCAGTAGGCTATGCTAGATTAGCCAAACACATGTTAAAGCAACAGTCGAGCTAAACATCATCAAAACCACCAAAGAAGCTGAAAGGTGAAGCTGTGTCTTTCTAGTGAATTCGGCTGACAGCGTGAGAAGCTTTAGTAAGCACAAAAATGCTCTCCACTGACAAGAGACAGTCCCTTACTGAGAAAACAGCTACCTAACCAGCATGGAGTTTCACAGAGATATGTCTTTCAGATAGAAATACTAAGTCACAATACACACTGCATTCATGCTTGACAAAAGCATAAGGACTATAAAGAGAATTTACAATTGCACTGTTTGTACTTGTTTTCAAACTCTTGAAAAGTGCATTTTATTTTAGTTATTAAGTGTGCAGTATTTATGCACATCAGTGCTAAAGTGTACAGTTAGCATGGAAGACTTTAAAAATCCACACTAAAGAAATTATTTAAAATGGTAGATGGGTGTCACAGGGCTGTCTCAGCAAAAGTCAGTAACAGGGCTGTCAAGGTCAACTTTGAGTAACTGTCTGAGACTCCAGTATGAACCTGACATGTCCATAGTTTTCATAAGTCTGCTAATTAATAATTCCAGAGTGAACCGTCTTCTATAATTTGCCAAACCTAGCAGCACAGCTTGAACTGACCTCACAGTAACATAATAACAGATCCTGGTAATAGACATCGACATCTCTCTTTTTTTTTTGGTGACTGGGACACAAGGCTAACCACAAAAACAGAGCTCTTGGCACTATTTCTTTTCTGAAGTTTAGTACTACTGTACTAAACATTTTGGTGATTGGCTAATTAGAATGAGAATAAATGTAATATCTGTAAGTACCTTTCACAAGACAGCAATTTTTATCGTGTTTGGCGACATTCAGTACGTTGACTGGGCCCTCTGTACTAGCCTAATGCTATTCTATTCTATGTGTTGTTTGTTTGGACCCGTTTAATTGTAACGTTAACACTGAAGTGTATGTCCAGGCTATGACGTCTCAATATGGGCTACCTGATGTAACTTTATTCCATCTGAATCAGCCTATCAAACCCCTTAAAAATGACATTACCAGACCACTTCTGGTAAAACCAATTAGCTCAAAGAGGGTTATAGATAAGATGGCCACATAATTAAGGTAAAATATGTTAGGCTATTGATTAACATTACATTTTTTTGTGTGTGCGCATTGTGTGACATTTAGGATCGAAATGTTTAGATTTTACTTTTTTCGGAATTACACATTCAAAGTGTAACAGTCGCTCGTTCAGATTTTACATGCGGTGATAAGACAAAACAATGAAATCAAACCCAGCCACTGCAGATGTTACAAGTTTTCATATTCCACTGTAAACAGTTACACACTACTGACAACTGGACCTCTTTGTTAACTTGCAGGCAACTTCAGCAGGTTGTGCATAATGCCTGTTTTGGTCACCTGACAGAGGTCTAAGCAGAATGCAAAAACAAGAAACAAAGGATCAGAACTGGATCAGCCCAGAGACATTATAAAGGAGGAGACAGGCCATTGGTTGGAAAATAAGTGGGAAATCTTGTAACGCCCAACTTGTTTGTTTAGGGGGAAAGCTCCACCCTTCAACAAGAAGAGCCAATCGGCTTCCTGATAAAAGCCCAGGTGGGAAATACTGCTCCTTTGGATTGGATCCTGACATACACTGCCAATTAGTGTTTAAAATTGACATGCAACTTCGGACAAAACAATAAAGACACTGAAGTTAAATCTTCTAGGACGTGCTCCTACCTGTATTTTGATTGGCCATGAAAAGTTGCTGACATAGACATAGAAGGTGATGTTGGGATTGCTGCGGAAGCTGAACTTCTCACAGGAGAAGCTGTCCCTGTGTTCTTTAATGTTGGTCTTAGACACAATGGGGACTTCTTCTCCGGAAATGGTACCCGCTGTTGACCGAACAATTGAGAGTGAATACTTTACAGAGAAACATGAGGCAAATGAATACATGTAAAGCAAAATGTTAATTCATAATAGTGAAAGACAAGTGGTAAAAATTGCTCTTACTCGACCAAATATCACACTTTCAGACAATGACTATTGGATTTTAAATCACAACTGAAATCTAATAAATACTCCTACACAAATGTGTGATCACAATTAGTTCACACTACACAAGAGTCAAATATGTTTGCTAATATTACACACATATAATTTAATCTTAAGCATCTTGAGTTGGGTTGAATACAGTTAAAAAACACAGCACTGAATAAACACTGATAAATACAACCAAAACCAAAGCTTTTCAAAGTAGATTTTTTTTTTCTTCGTTTCTTTCTTCTTTTTTTTTTTTTTTAGTTGCTTCAACTACGCATTCACAATTCCATCCCAGCGCTATGAAACAAAGCTCTTAAAATGACAACCCAAGTGCTGCTCTGTGGGAACGTTTATCTTAATTGAAATCATTCAGTACTCCTGAAGACGTCTCGTCTCGAGAATTCTGAGCTGTGGGTCAGACTATTGTAAGAAGCCCTTCCCAGGGGAGAGTATCTTTAAACAGGGAGTTGATGCTCCAAATATTAATGGCAGAACACTGAAAGGTCGAGGGGGAGAGGGAAAACCTGTTTAACAGGAGTGAAAATGTCAAAGTCACAGCAAAAACTGGCTGGTGACTTTTTGGATGAAAGAAGATCAGAAAATAAATAATAGCAAGCAAGGATAATGGTAGTGTCCTTGAATGTCTACTGTAGAGCACAGCTCCAAATGCACACCAGTCACTCAGACATAACACACACCTGCACTACACAAACAGGTAAGACAAAGGCAGAACTCGAAAGGACACAAGTAAACCAAATTACCATATAATGCAGATGCAAAATTGGAAAACATCAAGACGCAATTACCTGTTGATCCAACAGACCAAGTGATGTTCAGATTGAAGTTGTTCGATGCATTGATGGACATGTCCAAATTTTTGTTGGTCTTGAAATGAATAAAAAGACAGTGAGTGCAAAATAAATCACTTTATATATCACAAGTGCTTTACTGTGCTTTTTATACCTATCCCATATCAGAGCACAGAGTTTGTTGATTGACACAGGCATTACATAACACAAAAACACAGAAAGCATTAATTTTATGGCTACTGAACTCAACAAAAATGGCTTTTGCTATCAGCTGTTCATTCACTATCTCCTTCTAACTAAGCCTAGAACAAAGTCTCATATAACAGTAATTATGGGCATGTAAAAATGGCCCATATCCTACATTTTTATTGTGTTTTAATTATTTTTAAGGTCCACTTATGACATTTTTGTAGTTTTGTGTACCAAAAACAGTCATTATAATTTTTTCCTTGACTATTTTTCTCAAGATATATACATACATATTGTGCCTCATTCAAATAGCTGTCCAGGCTACAACACTTCTTTTAACTTGAATGGGCAGGGCTAAACTGCTGTAGGCAGAGCAGGCAGATGTATGTAAATACATTGATGTTCGTAACATCACATTACTGTATCTTAGGGGGCATTTATACTTGTAGTTTGGCTCCCTTGTTGTAGACCAAAGCAGAAAATGATACATTATTGCATGTCAACATCAAACCAAAACATGTAAACAAAAGGTCACAACTTACTGGGCAGATTTTATAATGTACAGTGCTGTGAAAAAGTATTTGTCCCTTCCCAATTTCTTCTATTTTTGCATATCTGTCACACTTAAATGATTAAGGTCAAACTACTTTTAATATTAATCAAAGATAACCTAAGTAAAAACAAAATGCTCTCTTTTCAAATGATTTCATTTATTGAAAGAAAAATGCTGTTCAGTTAACCAAATTTAATTGACTATTGGGTTCAATTTTACCAGCTGCATCCAAGCATGATTACTGCGAGACCTGTTGAATCTAAACATCACTTAAATTAGAACCTGTCTGGCAATGTGAAACAGGTTAGAAAGTCTCAAAAAGCAGCACATGATGCCATGTACTACAGAGATATGAATACAGATGTGAAACAAAGTCTTTGAAATGTACCAGTCTGGAAAGGGTTACAAAGCCATTGCTAAAACTACATGTGGCATAAGTCTAAAACTGCATTCCACCATAAGAACAACATGGTGGTGGTAGTGTGATGGTCTATCGCTGCTTTGCTTCTGCAGATCGTGGATGACTTGTCATAGTTGATGGATTCATTAATGCTGTGGCAAGTCCTTAAACAAGCAGTTCATGCTCAAAAATCCTTTAATGTAGCTGAACTAAAACAATTCTGCAAAGAAGAGTGGGCCAAAATTCCTCCACAGTGATGTAAAAGACTCATTGCAAGTTATCGCAAACGTTTGATTACGGTTGTTATTGCCAGGGGTGTCACAAACAGTTATTAGGTTTTAGGGAGCAATTACTTTTTCACATGAGTGATAAAGGTTTTGAATAAATCATTTAGCTGTATTTTTGTGTTTATATTTATGTCTTTATCCTATATTTAAATTATCTGTATGATCTGAAACATTTTAATGAGACAAATAAGCAAAAATAAAAGAAATCGAGTGAGAGGCAAATACTTTTTCACAGCACTGTACAATAACTGTGATCATGTTCTCTGAACTCTCTGAATAATGCTGTTCTATCTGGCTTGTTGGTTTTATTTGTGTCTTATTTTATCTGTCTTGTGATATGAGAGCAATAAGCCACCAGGCTCCCTGTGTCACCGTTGTTTCGCACAACGCAAAGCAGGATGAAATCCCTGTAACACAGCCTCGAGTGGCTTACTGCTTTCACAAAAGGCAAAAAGCTTGCTGCCTTAAGACAATATAATTTAGACATCTTTGGTCTGTCTTGCGTTCTTACTTCAAAGAACTGCACCAAAGTTTGTTTTAAAGCGAACTAAAGCAGACCTCCTTAGGGGGTCTCAGTCCACTTATTTGCTGAGTTTGGACAACATAATTTTCACTTGCAATAACAAACCGCACCAGCAGAGCAAACAAGGGTTCAACTGAATCAATCCAAACCTGCCAGGTCTGAGCACACCCTTAGTTTTCATATATGGACTGTACAGACTGGGGAGTAAATTGCAGGAAACTTTATTAATGTTTACATACTACATTAAACTGTAATTTAAAAAAAAAAGAAAGCAAAAGGAAAACAGAGTTTTCTATGATTTGTGTCCTTATATACTGTGCAGGACTAGTGGAGAAGGAAATATGGTTTTTCATGGTATGGGCCCTTCAATATACCAGGATCAGTGGAAAATGACTAACCTGTTCAGGAGTGGCCATGAAGTTAATGGCAGTGTAGTAGTGGTCATCCTCTTGAAGTAGACTGAAGGTGAACTGGTAGTCAATCAGCAGGTTGTCTGTTTAAATGGTTCAAAAGATACTACTGTTAAAGTTTCTACATCATAAACATGGAACCATTATTGTACAATGAAGGATATTTCAGTATTACTCATTAAACAAAGCAGCTGTAGTTAACATTTGCAAAGTAGTTCACCTCAAGAATGGGTTCACACTTGCGCCTCCATTGATTAAACATACGACATTATGAAAGAGTGGCGTGAGTACATTTCTACACACTTGTCAAGAAGGCTACTTTAAAGTGCTTACATGAGTCATCCGTCACCTCAACTGTTCTAAATGAACACCTCCCCTTCTGAATGCGTCACTGCTGTAAAAAGCATGCATTCCGATTGAACTCAATTGTTTCAGAGACATCTACAAATGTTTGAGGTCTGTCACCTTTGCTTACATAAAAGAGCATCTTTTAGATACTAAAGCGAGCACTCAAATGGCTAGACAATCATTCATAATCCAGGGACAATGTTCTTTTTATTGTTGACGTCTTCCAAAGTATCCTAACAGGCAGTGAGGAGTGCTCTATCAGAATACAGAGCACATCGTCTTTACGACGGCCTCTATCTGGACTGCTGCTGTGACTGGGCTGGTAATGAGTAATTACCTGTCCAATAAAGTGAAGGACACACAGACACCCCATTAACAGGCTGTTATGAATGGAATATTCAAGGCCACTGCTGTTTTAGCTCAAAAGCAATCCTTGCGCAGCACTTCATAAAAACACAGGAAGCACAGTGTCAAGTTTATCTTGGGATATCCAAAAGAAACCTCAATATTAGTTTAGAAATCGCATTTTTTTTTCTTTTTTTTTTTTTTTTTAACTCCCGACAGTTTTAGACTAGATTGAGCTAGGAAAAACAAGATTTTCTCTCAGCCCAATGTCAAAGATGCTGTTTTTAGCTCTGAACTCCAGCACATTGGATTTGAAATGAAACAACTTAGGTTAAAGTGCACAGTGTCAGCTGTGTCACTTCATTTCAGAGGACAATGCCTGGACAACAGCTGCTCAGGTGTTTCTTAGCCCCTGTGTGTAGTGGTATCATTAGTTCATGTCAAAAAAGGTCTACAGTTAATTCTAAATTTGCATCTAGAATATTTTTAGTTGTCTTTCAACATCAGGACCAAAGAACAGTCAATGCCAGTAAAGCAGGCCATTATGAGGCTTAGACTATGCTGTGGTCAACAAACAGTAACTGATTAATCGTTGACAAATGCTAATCATGCAAGTCCTATTAACACACAACTTCTACTTGAAGTGTGCCTCTTTATGGTTTATAATGGTGAGTTTATATGAGTTGCAGTAGCCTGACATTAGGAAATTAATGAGCTCCTGAAATTTCTCACTGTTGACAGTGTTTACTGGCATCATGTCTTTTTCATTCATTTTGCATAGCCCCCGAGTGATTCCAAATCGGATTCTAAATGTTCATCCTAAGTTCTCTTTAAAATCACCACGATAGTTGGTTGTGATGTATCTGCCGCTCGCAACACACTCCGGTGCTGGCTTGTCAT
The DNA here is from genome assembly GCA_023558415.1 of Piaractus mesopotamicus. Classification (NCBI taxonomy): domain Eukaryota; kingdom Metazoa; phylum Chordata; class Actinopteri; order Characiformes; family Serrasalmidae; genus Piaractus; species Piaractus mesopotamicus. Next base: position 12,652 of record JAILXH010152184.1, read on the forward strand.
ATGGTATATTAATGGACTTATGGTGGAATTACATTTCAAAACAGCATCGTAGTACTGGCACTGCATCCTATCGTTATTCTTTGTAAAATGCTCCTGCAGAGGACCCCTTTAGTTCAGACTGATTGTTTTAATTTTATGTAAATTACTGACGCATTTCTTGCTCAATAATTGAAATGCACTCCTTTGTAAAAAAAAATTTAAATAATGACAAATGTAGCAAAGAACTTTATATAAATTAGGTTCATAGAAGACTGAAAGTTGTTAGATTTTATAATTTAGTTGATTATTTATTAGCAACAGTTTATTGGCCTTCGATTAATCAAACAACCCCTGGATGAGACATTAGAAAATCAGTCATCATTCTTACTTTCTAACAATATTTCAAACCTATGGAAGACCACAGTAGTGGATAACAGAAGAATACTTTAACGATATTCTGCTGGACAGATTAAGACTGCTATTCAGGACGAAAGCATGAAGAGAATAAGAGACAGGGATTCGATCCCCCATTCAGGCAGGAACGATAATGCTACCGGAAAGAATCTGAATGCTGCATCTGCCAACCAATGCAAGTCACTCTGGATAAGAGTGTCTGCTGAAAACATACATGCAAAACAGGGAAGATTAATAAGATTATCCGTGTCCTGAGCGTTTTCACTCACCAAGTTATGTGATGCAATATAAATTATTTTGACAGTTTTAGGTCTTTGTGTAATATGTGCATTGTCCACTGGTGTGATGCCTCTAATATGATATGTTGTCCAAGTCATGTGCAGCCCTAATAGTCCACCTTAGGCCTCTTCTAGACTTGAACTAACTACAAGTGAGTCAATGGTTTCCACAGTGCTGGTAAAGTATGGCTGCATATGTGACTGCTAGGGACTATAGAACATGTCTGGAGACCCTTTTCAAACTACAGTTCAGGTCACCAGAGCTGTTCTGACCCTGGCTGAACTGTAGACATCTATAGCTTTAGCCTGTATAGATTTTTCCCTCAGGGCCAGACCGAGTTACGCCATCTTCTATTGACATCCAGAGAGTTTCCAAAGAGGGGGATATTAAGTAAACAATCCGATTAGTAATTCTACTCTGTCCAGAAGAAGTGCTGGACATTGGGTCAAAACAGAATGCTGCCAGATGCCAAGATTAAGCAGCCTCTGTGACCATGGCTGTAATTTAAGAAACAGAGAGTTAAAGGGGGAAACAATATTATATATATATATATATAAAAAGAGCGTGCGCAGGCATGAGAGAGAGAAGTGCCTCTTAGTACGACTGCCTCTGCCAGACCTTCTACTCACATGTCTTTAATTAGCTCAATCACTCACTTCACTCGCTTCCACCAAGCCTCTTTCACAACTTGCTCTCCAGCCCACTCTCTCCAGCATACTCTGAGGGAAGTGCAGCAGAGGCAGACATGGGCACACCAGCTCTCCTCTAATCAGAGTAATTGAACCAGTCGCTCAGAGCCTACGCACTCCATCTAAAAGATATACTAGGAGTGGAGTGGCAGGAGAGTGATTGATAAATTGATGGGTTTGTTTAATGTGGATTGATGATAGCTTGGGGATAATGCTGGCAGCTTTTGCAGACTGAGTGAAATCTGATGTCCTAAATGCTCCTGACTGCATTAAGGCTGGATGGGCTCCATGATGACGGCTGATAGTGAATGTAAAAAGCATACACGCATGCACAACCCTCACTTATGACAAACCGCAACACTGCCACCTAGTGCTACACCTCTGTGCCCTTTACAGGCACTCTAGGCACAGCTTACATGTCTGTGTGTTTACTCTACCGTCGCACATCCTGTGTGATATACGCAGAGTAACCCTCAGCATATCTACTCACACTTCCTGTTCTCCAGCTCCACTGAGATGGACTGGTCAATCAAGGTTATGCTCTTCCACTGCTAAATTTAAAATGAAACCTGACATTGCTTCACTCCTTAAAAGGAATACTAGGAACGCTCCAGCATTTTTCAAACTAATTTCTATTTGCCAAATCTCTGGCGTACAGTTAACATGAAGTATTTCATTTGACGCAGTATAGACTGAAGACTCGATACACACTTATGACAAAAGGTATTTGGCCCGACGCTGAGTTCTGTCAACATTTCATTCCAGTGCATACAAGTTATACTGAGAAATGTCAATAAAGACCACTTGACTTTAACAAAGCGAATGCAACCAGAATTGCTGGTGAAATTGGATAAAATTTCCTAAAAACAACTCTGCTAAGACATTCTCTCATCGCTGTCTCATGTCAAGGAGTAACACCTGAAGTTTCAAACTTGCAATATATAGTCACGTATTTCAAACATTTACTAAGGAAATTAGGAAACTGCCCAACGGCTTATATTCTAAATTTTGAGTCTACGGTTTTCTGTTCTCTTCTAAGCACAGGGAAATGTGTCAAAATTAGTAGTAGTAATTGACAGTGTGATACAGATGTAGCTAATATACGAGTTAGAAAAATTCTGGCACATTCTTTTGATGGTAAAGACGTCAAAGAAACTATAGTGTAAGGTATAACTAAATGAGCCTTAACTGAAAAAATCTTTTTTAGTTGTTCTTTTAAAAGGTAAAGAACTGCATACTCACAGTAACAGGTTCCTCTCAGAGGGTTGCCAAGGTAACGATTCTCTGAATCACATCTGCAAAAGAAATTTAAATGGAACGTTTAAATGACAGTACAACACAATGGCATTTAAAGTGGGAGTACAGAATGAGGTCTACGGAGCCCTGCTTTGCTTCACCTTAGAAGTGCCATACTTGTTAGACAGTGTCTGATTTGCTGGAAGTTAGTGTTTGCCTGCTCTTCCACACCTGCTTTGTCTCAGGTCAGATCAGGAAAAGTACTACAGGGTGCAATGCACTGGGCTACTAGGTCAAGAATTTTTCACTCCAATTTGTTCTTCAAGGTCCGTTCATGTCTTCATGTGGTTACTTCTGATTGAAAAAGGGACAAAAGTTCAAAGGAGTACCCACCGAAAACAACTATTATTCCTGGATGTTAACAATTCATAAAACTAATGCTTTTATCTCTTTGTGATTATGAATGCTATATCCCAAGCAAAACATGCAGACTAGCACACGAATCCCTGGAGTGCGTGTGTGGCCTCCGGTTCCAATGTTTGCCCCATCAAAAGGAGTCTTATGTAATACAGGTCCATTGTGGTGTTCCTTTATTTCTGCGTCTTCATTAAAGTGAGCCAGGAGACAAGCTAGATTCCTCCACCTCTCAAATTGGCTAAACAATTAACACCACATCGCCTACTGAGTGCTCTCTCACACTAAGCAGATTACACATCCTTCTGCTCTAGTGAGCAAAGAACCGGAAGCCTGATTAAAGTCTGCAGCCTCTGATGAGCAAAGTCACTCTCAGGCAACCAGCTTTCTCTTTCTTTCTTAGGGAAAAAATATACAAGGCATCTTCTGCCAATGGGGAGCCTATCTTGCTTGCCTTTATTTGCCCGTAAATCCCATCTCAACTGCAGTCTGAATTAGCGTTTAAATGTTATGGTCGACCTTAATGGTAAATGCAGTCATATTAAGGCTACTGAATAATGTGAGGCAGAGGACTCATTAGGGCTTATCTTACATTGCGCTCCCACTTCAAATACTTTAATGTTAGCGGTGTGTTCATTGTGTGGAACCTCGGGGATAGCAATGGAAAGATTAAAACCAGCATAACTGCCTTGAAAAGTAAGGACTAATGCAACGCGGAAACAAGTAATCAATTAACAGTACCACAGCAACCCAAACAATATTACAATTTGCACCTCACAATGCAATAATGTAACACCTTTGCCAGCAATGTAAAAAAATTCCCTACCGATTCTTTTGACCCATAGCATAACCACAAGGTAAATAAAGTAAATCAACTGTATTACAATAAAAAATGTATTCCATGGTGCATTTTCAGAAATAAACTGTACTAAACCTACTGAGATGCTAGTACATTACATACATAGCTAGCAGGGTTTTCATAAAATGCTGTAATTTCTCATTATTACATAAATCAAAGGCTGAGGCAAGAGACACATTACATACACATGTTGACAGTGATCAGATCACGTTCAGATATCACTTGTAAACACCAGATGTAAACACCATCAGGATGCACTCTGATCAGATCAAACCACATTTGGAGGTATTCTTCTTCAAAGCCTTCTCTGCCCATGTATTGTTGCCTGTTTAAAATGTTTTTGATATTTGACAGCTTATAATACACTGATAGTAACAGGTGAGAAACTATGTTCATAGTAAGTTACTGGAAATAAAATGGAAACAATGTATGTGTTGATGTGCATTTTACACAAGAAAGTAAAATTTGGATCTCATCTGGTCACACTGGGGAAGTATACTTGCAAAAAGCATAATCAGAATTGGCCAAAGTACATAAAGACAATCCTAAAACGAAACATGTCAATGCCGGTGTAAACAAGGTGTAACCCTAGGCTGTAATTTAAGTTACAAACAACTTAATTCTATCTTACTTGGAAAGTTATGCAGGAAGGCAGGAAGGAAGGCAGTGATCTCTAACACTTTCATACACATCCAAAAAAAACTTGAATTTCAAATCTATTTCTTCAGTGAACATTTCTGTTTGCGTTCTGTAGGTTTGGCCCTTCAAAACACGGCTTTTGAGCGCTGGGCCTCTGCAATATAAAAACGCCACAGGCATCTGTGCACAAATGCTATCTGAGCATTACATTTGATCTCAGTTGTTCTTGTTGCAGTGTAACGAATCAAATGCATTTAATTATACACCCTTTCAGGATTTTTTTTAAACTGCTTTAGAAGCAGCATATTTTCTATTTGAATGGGAATACAGTCACTGTAAAGCCTTGAACATCATAACATCATAATTCATCATAATATGGTTGTTAACCAATTCATAATAATGGGCAGGAAAAAGGACTCATTAAACATAATGGGCTCTTGAGTGGCCCTACAGGCAAAGGAGGTTGTGCCTGGTCTCCCAGACTTGAGATCAAATCACATCAATGCCACAGCCATCTGTGACCAGAAGTCCAAGAGCGCAGCACAACTGGACTTCTCCTGCAATTTAGCATTTTAGACATCAGACAAAATTGGAGTACAGCTACTAACTGAGGACCTACAAGCTAAACTACCAAGGATATTATTAGCCTAGCCAAGCTATTGGCTCCATTGAAACACCTGCATTTAACCAACAACATTCTTTCCTTTAGCATATTTCCATAAGCTTGGAAAGTAGGCTACTACACTTAAACACGAGCATTACAGTGACTGAACTGAGAAGCAGCTTTGTTCTTGTTAAATGGTGGCAGTCCAGAGAGGGTCATCTTCCACCATATGCAGACCAGCAGGGGGGCAGTCACCACTAGCTGTGTAAAGATGCTTAATACATACTTTGATCCAATTCACAATACTGTGTTCATGATACGACGATTTCACAATATTCATGAGTACTTTTGTGAATATCTTTGTGTCCAAGGAAACTTGTTTACCCATCTTAGTGTTTTTGCTGATCAGAAACAGGTATTTACCTGAAAAAGACAGACTCTGATGATTTCAGCAAAAAGAGTCACATCTTGACTGAAGCAATATACAAGTTTGGTTACTGTTTCTGTGTCTGAGAGGACACACGAATACTGCTACATAAACGCTTCCGTAAAGGGATCTAACAAATGTTTTGTTTTCATCAAAACCATGCAGCATCATCATTAACCAGGTCATATGGAAATATTAAGTGTCCATCAATTTTGTTATACAACCACAATAATTTTATGCATTTCAGCATGTCATGCAGGCTAAACAGGAACACTCACTGTTGCTCGCTCTCTCTCTCTCTCTCTTTCTCTCAAAGGCCCAGAATTACTTGCGCAAAATTTCTGATTTGTCTTTCCTCCCCCCCCTCAGAGCGTGTGATAAATATGGGAGGACAAGGTAGAGTGTACTTTGACTACGGTACAGAGGACAGAGGACAAACAGCACTGCTGGCGTTTTAAAGCCTGAACACATCATTCCCCTTGCCTTTCATCTGGATGACATTTCAGAAATGAAGATACACACACACACACACCTACACCAGAGCAATGAAACATAATGCACGCTACTCCATGTATCTTAATTTAATCTCCACTGAGTGCACACCCACACGGCGAACACGCGCACTAACACACTTTTTCTGCGCAGCTATAATCTATTCTCCAATTAGGTCACAACTTTGCCAGTTAAACACACACACACACACAACATACTCCATTAGACGATGATGGACTTCAATCAACAATGCTTTTTCGTTTGATTGTATCTGTTTTTGTCAATAAGCAACTCTCTTGCACATTTCTGTGTGCTGAGTGGAGCCGCTAGCTCACGAGCAGAGTAATGAGCTCCTTTTCACCGCAGGCTGGGCTAACTGCTGCAAATGGAAAGTTCAGAATTACATTTGCACCCCACCACACAATGTCAGAACACTCAAAGGAGCCGCAGCTAACGGTCACCGCACCATATCAAGTTTCCATCAAGCGTTTTTGAACGGCATCTTATTTGTATGTGGCTGAACCGGTCCCAGCGCTTCATTATGAACCTCATTACACGGGGGGTGGGGAGAACGGGTAATGCCATCTTGTTGTTCTGAGCAAGAGACAGAGAGCGAGAGGGGGGAGAGCAAGAGAGAAAGCGTGAGAGAGAGAGAGAGAGAGAGAGAGA
>JAILXH010152253.1:4103-15180 GCA_023558415.1 Piaractus mesopotamicus
GCATATACATCAAAATATATGTGCACATATGTTGTGTACATATATGTAAGGTTCAAATATTGAACAGATATGCACAGTGTATGGGTCTTACATGGGTCTTATGCCTGATACATGGTATAGATACCAGTATAGTTTTAACTGTTCCTAGTGTACCTTCTTGCTTTTAAATAATAAATTATTTAAATATGTCAGAAAGCAATATTTTTTTAGAATTTCATGTTTTGCATAGCTTATAATGTGCATGTTTTAGAGTTTAGTTATGTAGCTAGATGTACAAATGTTCACTTCATTATATGTGGAAGAAACAAAGAAGATGCATAAAACCTTATATAACCTGCAGCTAGCATATATGAGTAATATATGACATCTCAGAATGTTTTCTACCATACATTGTTATGTAGGTGTTACACATAAATGTTTGTAAATGTTGAAATATGTCCCATATTTGAAAATTTCATAGAAGTTGTCATATACGTCACATAAATGTCCATATGTGATAAAAAAAAAAAAAAAGCTGTATAAGGGAAATCCGTATGTGACAATATGCCATATATTTGAAATCACAGGGCTGCCAACTCCTACATTTTTATTACAGTGAAATTTAAGTGGGTCAGGTTGAAGGGGGATATATTGGAGGTTGGAGGCTTTGGGGGTTAGTGGGCAGCAGTCATGGGTTGGACGGTATTGGGTTGGGGGGGTTTGGTCCACAAAATGTGTTTTGTTTTTTTTTGTTAGGATTTCAGCTATTTTTAAATGTCTGTATACACAGCCACTGAAATTCCATCTCAGATATTACTAGAAAAATGCTGTAAGTTGTATCTTGAATCTGTTTCCACATCAACACTATGTAATCATTTGATATAGAACCAATTTTATATAGATAAAAATTAACTATTTGCTATACAAATACAATTTGATTTCTGTTGAACTTACTCATAAAATAATATTGTCATATTGACTTGATAAAGAGTGACAACATTTAAACCTTTAGAGGAGCGAAGACTGAAAGCTGGTAAGTTCTGCTTTTGTTCTGCAGTGATAATCTGTTGTTAGCTCTCTGCTGAACTGGTCAGCCTGCTAATTAGGGCAAAATACAGTCCAGTTACAGAGAAGATAGAATATAGACCAGCTAAAAAGAAGTAAACACAGTGACTACAACGGTTATCCAACATAGCACAATAAGAAAAAAAAGTTACAAGCATATATAAAGCAAAAAGTGCTGTTATTGCTCCTGTGTGCCAGAAATAGATACGTTTTATTATGAGCCAGGGGCGACGCCTGGCCTGGGCTTCCAGGGCTTTTGAACCAGCCCTGATCCATATAACCGTAATATTTCACATTTCAGCCCAGGTCAATTACGCATCATTCTCACCAGACAGAGAGAGAGAGAGAGAGAGAGAGAGAGGCAAGTAAAGGGGAGAGAAAGAGAGAGAGCTAGGATGAGAGAGCGGCATGCCGAATATGACAAGTATGAGGTGCCTGATATGACAAAAACTGTGTCCCAATTCAGGGGCTGCATCCTTCGGAGGCTGCACTTGAAGGATGATTGTGTCACAGCGGCACGACTGGACTGTCTCATTTTGAAGTCTCCTTCGTGACGCTGCAGTAAATGCAGGAACAGCAGTGCTGTGACGCAAACAGGAAATAGAGCAGACCATCTCATTTTGGTTCAGCCTTCGCGGGTCTACGCAGCCCTCGAAGGACATGCCTTCGTAGAGCATGTCCTTGGAAGGATGCAGCCCCTGAATTGGGACACAGCTAAAGACGTGTGAGGAAACGCGAGGGTTGATTAATGTTTAATATGCGAAAGTGGTCGAGGGTCTGCACGCAACAGACAGTGAAGGTTTGTCTGCCAGACCGAGGTTTGGCCCACCCTCAACTTTGTTGTGCCCACCTAAAATGGCACTCTTCGTGCTGCTACTGGTTGTAGCACTACCAAATTCTTCATCTGGCTGCATGTGATCGGCACGGATTTCAAAGCTAACAGCTACACAGTGAAAATAGGTAAGGGCCGCCTGCCTTTAGCACTGCTTACCGTTTAGCGAGAGAACCGCGTTCATTTTGCAGCATGAACTGTGTAGTCATGAGTGTTGCTCTTGTTATTGATCATGTTCAGTTTGCTGACCAAGTTGGTTGTTTACCTTTTCATTTTCCTACAGTTCTGGTCTGTTTGGTGTGTGTTTAGTAAAGATTTTCTCTGCTCTCTCACACACGAGTGCACTGCATTCAGTTCAGACACTCAGTTGCTATGGTAACCGGTGCCGCCTCTACTGATCTACAACACACATGGACCGGGAGTGACTGCCTATTTGGCGTGCTCTCTTTCTCTTGTGTTTAAGCAAACCGGCAGTGCCGGTTCAGAGTGTTTTCAATCAGTGAACACTAAGCAGCAGGAAACTTAAGGAGCCTTTAGATTCATCGTAGGCCGTTTTGTAAAAAAGCGTGAGAAGTGTCAAGTGTGGCGTGAGCACGTGAGATTAGACAGAATTGCGTGAGCCTCACAGCCAGTGCGTGAGAGTGGGCAGCCCTGACCTCATATATAATGCATACAGTCGCTGACGTTTTTCTTTGGACAGCGATGATATATCAGATGTCTGTATGGGATAACGTTTTCTTTACTTACTTTAGAAGAGCATCATCTTTCTCGGATGCATGCTTGAAGTAAAGGCCTCCCATATATGATCACTCATGACCGTCCACAGAAAAATGTTCATATAAACATCAAGACAACCTAAAATGTTTAATTATATCATCTCGTCATATCATACATTTTATCATGCAGTAGAAAACACATTAACTCAAAATTTCAGTCACAGTTTTGACCAGCGGAATGAAATATGCCAGTAAAAATGAAATTCACATGATTTTCCAGTGTTGATTAGTGAAAACATGTTCAGTCTTAAAGCCACTTCTTCAGTTGTGCGCTAGAACTACAAGGCTAACGTAGCTAATGTAGCAGTACCAATTAGCATCACTCTTGCCTCGAACCAATTAAAGTTGTTAAATCTGAATTTTGACTAGACTTGTATCCATTTTATGGTAACAGTGTGTCGTACAGTGTCAGATAAGCAAATTTGAGATTACTTAACAACTTGATAGTTTAGTGAGCGTTTATGATTTAGACATTGTACAGTGCTAATTGGTGATGTATAAGCTTCTGTTGTTAGCAACATTAGCCTCACAGCTCCGATTCAAACCTGAAGAAGCAAATGTCAGACATCATATCTAATGTATCTTATCAAATGTGATTGTCTGCATTTGGGGTAAGCAGGACTCCTCCCGCAGATGGATGAGGGAATGAGGAACAGGAACTGTATGCAGTGAATCTGAATGTCTCTGACCTCTCACACTGTTTCACCATTTGCATTCAGCACTATAAGGGTGACTATAAGCAAAAACAATCTTAAGGTGACAGTGGCATTTGAAGGACCCTCAGTGTAGGGAGAATTTAAATCATGTGCGACACGCCAGTATACAGTGTGGCTATGAGGACATGCTATAGACGACTTAATTGAGTTCAGTTTAATGCTGTATGACACTGAGCAGTGTGCTGATCCATAGAGAGCAGCACCTCAGGGTAATTGAGGTCTCCTGTGATAATAGAAGTGGTGTGTGGTATGAACGGGTGAGGCTGGGCTGTGCAGACATGCAATGTTCTGCGGGTTCTCTGTTGGGCTCATGTGTTTCAGGGTTAGTTAAACTCAGTTACACGCTCCATTTCTCTCTGTCATACAGCACTGAGGTAGAAATATAGGCCAAGGTACGCAAAAAATGTGCTTTCATTTGCTGGGAGAACAGTGACGATACAAAAAAAAAAAAAAAAAAAACCCCACTGGCAAAGCACACAATGCCTTTCTCAAGGCTATGAAAAATGTCCGTATAGTTGATTAGCTGGTATATAAAATGTATAGTGATTCAGATGCAGTTTTGACAATTTTATAACAATATTCAAAATATATAAAGAACTTATTTTTGGGGGCAGAATTAAATCAGTTGTCAGTTTATGTCCAAAAAAAAAAAAAAAATATTCCAATACTGTATTTATATGTATAAACGGTTCTTACAGTCACATTTGTATATTTGATGCGTTTCTAAGAACAATTTTGAATCATAATCTTATAATCAAAGCAAATTGAACCAAACTGTCATCAAATTTGAGATCTGATCAAAAATAAATCTTCCAATGTCAATGAAAACGAAAATATCGTTCTTCTTGCACTCTTATAATGTAGTGCTGTTTTCCTGACCACTGTTAACTCATTCAAACCCAAAGCTTCCTTCTTCCCACCTCAAAGTGTTCACACAACTACAGCTGTCTGAATTTGGAAAAAATGAATGCTGTGCGCATATAATTATTCAAGTATCCCTCTGAATTTAGCGATTTTATGCACAAAAGATCAAAAGTCTGTCTAAAAAGCTTAAAACATGCTATTACTTATTGTTTCTTTGGTGCTGCATGTTCCCAGACAGCAAGCATATATTGGTCTGCTGGCTTGATAAGGTCAGCACCCCATTGACTCTTTGCCACTTCTTTTAAATGCACAGAGTCTTTTATTTTATAAAATAAACGAGAGAGAGAAAAAAAATAATGACTAAGCCTAATATAACATGATTCAATAGATGTTGCTGACAATTGAAATGATTTACTTAACTAATTTACAAAGTATAACTAAAGAAAGGAAGGAAGGAATAATAAGTAAATTGGACTGTGAGTGGAAAATGAGTGATGATAAGAGGAATTTTGTCTAATACTTTGCTTAAACACTGGTGGGCCACCCAGAAAGCACTGAGCAAAACAGCAGTGGACAGCTAGCTTTGCAATCAGTTGGCCAACTGTGGCCCACTGTCCTCTTGTCGTCAGGGTTTTCAGGTCATGGACTTGCAACTTGGAGAAGTCAGATCTTTTGAGAAAATCCAACTTTCCAACTGAATTATGAGTGGGGTGGCCGTTCAAAAGGATTTTTCTTACTCAGAAGTTGGAAACTTTCCAGTTCATCCTAAGATGAACACAAAGGCTCTGAGTTCTTCCATACTCGTGCCTTTATTTCACCTTAAATAAATATGTTTCTGCCAAAGCTCTCCTTAGATCATTATGGATTTAGGCAGAATGCACGACTCCTAGTATTCTTTACACGGCTGCATGCCCTCGTCAGTCGCGTAACGTCACTGTTATACATCAACTCTGCAATGAGGCACAGAACACTTTTCTAGACACCACCATGTAAACACAGCATCGTTCTGCTCCACTGTCTCAGCAGATTGTAGGTACTTAGCTGAGTAGACTTCCAGCTAGCGAACTAGTGACCTAGATAAAAGCTGTTAGTAAAGTTGTCTATGGTAAAGAATACAAAGTTATATCTGATTATTCAAAGAGAAAAAGTAAAAAGCCCTGAAGCAAACAGTCCTGTTGATATAACTTTATGTACTTTGATTTGCAATGGAGAGAAAACTAGATGGCTGTAAAAATCAAAGCTGTGTGGGACAGTCCAGGTCATTTCTATGAATTATCCCAGTTGCATAAGGTTACTTTGTTGAGCAACAGTGATATTTAAATGTCTAGATAATCCACACAATCCACAGTCAAATAACAACAGTACCTACAATATTCCTCCGTATGTGCCCAATTTTTTTCTGTGATGAACTACAATAACCCTGTGTGTGTGTGTGTGTGTGTGTGCGTGTGTGTGTGTGTGCGTGTAAGCATGCTTGCATGTGTATTTGTATGGCAGGAGTAGATTTTGCGATACAGAGAGTATGCCAGACTTGACCCTTTTGACCATTTTCATTTTCATAATTGACCAGGCATGCCAGAAATGTCCATCAGCTAATCCTCTTACTTTGTCCCTAATGCCGGCTCTGTCACAGAAGCTCCATGTTAATGTAACAAGCGGCTCAGCGCGGGCCGAAGCGAGACGGAGCCAAGGCCTGACGCTTCCTGCTGGCAAGCATCGAGCCTGTAGCATTTAAAATATCCCTAACTAGAGCCGCTACATCTGATTCAATTAGTCTGCCTTTTAATGTTTAATCATCATGTTCCATAATTGATAATTACTCGCATCGTTTCAGGCTGGTTAAGGCTGTGAAGAGAATGTGAAGTTGCTGGTATGTTGTGTGTGTGTGTGGGGGGGGGTTGCAATGGTTTTTATGGAACTAACTGGTTTATGCTGCTTTGCATTTGAGGCCATGGGGACCACAAGAGCACCACTAATTCATTATGTGTGTTGCTTTTGCCTGAAATGACATTAGCCACAGTACAGGATATAGAATGGGCTCTCTGTTTTTATATGTGTGTGTGTGTGTGTGTGTGTGTGTGAGTGTGAGTGTGTGTGTGCGTGTGCAGAGGAACTGAGAGGTCTAGACCCCTGATTTTCAAATCTAATATAGTGACCTTCAAGTGGATCACTGTAAATTTGTTTTAGGTTAAAAATAGGCTATATAGGCTATAAGAACAAGGCTACTGGTTGTATGTGAGTGAATGGAATGAACCAGTTTTGATACACTATATGGCCAAAATTATTTGGACACACCCCGTAATCAGTGAATTCAGCCCATTTGCCACAGGTGTATAAAATCAAGCAGTCAGTTTGCGAAATTTCTTCCCTCATAGATTTTCCACGATTGACTGTAAGTGCTAATATTGAAAAGTGGAATTATTTAGGAACCACAGTAACTGAGCCGATCACGTAAAGTTACAGAGCGGGGTTGCCGAGTGCTGAGGTGTGTAGTACATAAAGTGTCCACCGCTCTGCTGACTCAATAATTGCAATCCTCCTCTGGTACAACATCAGCACAAAAACTGTGCACCAGGAGCTTCATGGCTTGGGTTTCCATGGCAGAGCAGCTGCAAGTCTTCCATCACCAAACACAATGCCAAGCGTCGGATGGAGTGGTGTAAAGCACACCGCCACTGGACTGTGGAGCAGTGAAAACGTATTCTGTGGTGTGACAAATCACACTTCTCTATCTGGCAGTCTGATGGACGAGTCTTGTTTGACGAATGCCAGGAGAACCTTACCTGCCTGAATGCATTGTGCCAAGTGTAAAGTTTGGTGGAGGAGGGATGATGTTATGGGGTTGTTTTTGAGGAGTTGGCCTAGAACCCTTAGTTCCAGTGAAGGGAAATCTTAATGCTTCAGCACAACAAGACATCTTGGAAATTATTTGCTTCCAACTGGGAACAGTTTGGTGGAAGGCCCTTTTCTGTTCCAGCATGACTGTCCCCCAGTGCAAAAACCAAGGTGCATAAAGGGCATGGCAGAGTTTGGTGCGGATTTGACTGGCCCACACAGAGCCCTGACCTCAACCCCACTGAACAGCTTTGGGAAGAACTAGAATGGAGACTGCGAGCCAGGCATTCAGTGTCTGACCTCATAAATACGCTTTTGGATGAGTGGGCAAAAATTCCCACAGACACACTCCAAAATCTTTTAAAAAGCTTCTCAGAAGAGTGAGCTGTTATAGCTGCAAAGGTGGGACCAACTCCATATTAATGCCTTTGGATTTAGAATGAGGTGTCATTAAACACTCCTGTGGGTGTAATGTGTAGGTGTGTCTGTACTTTTTTTCAATTAGTGTATCTGTGAGCTAACATATGAAGCTGCTGGAGCTAGTTAGAGGTGGAAAACAGCAGAGCTAGTTAGGGGTGGAAAAAGTACAAAGAAATTACACTTAAAGCTGCACTATGTATGATTTATTTTGTTAAAATTGAAAGAAGTAGCATTACTGCTTCAGGAGAAAAAAACATGCTAAAATATGGTGTGCGTGCACTGCTACGAGTCGTGATTTAAAGCCTGAAAAAACTATTTAAAAGTCAGAGATGTTGGGTCAGATTTAATAGGAGTTTTTCAGACCATGTCATACATCTTTACGTATTAACGGCACAAGCACAGGCTCAAAAAGAAGGTCTGACTTGATGTTTTGGGCTTAAATGCGTTCGTTCATTGTCATTCACCAGGTTTTGACTGAGTTGACTGAGTAGCTTTAAGTGTAAAGTGGCAAACCTTTACTCAATTAAAAGTGAAAGTATGGAGAAAATACACTTGAGTGAAAGCCAGAAAGTATCTACATTTAAACATACACACATACATTAAAGTAAAAACTACATTTTCTTTCGCAGATGATATTAAGCGTCATGACGTGCATGTTTTTGTTTGTGCTGATATCACTCTAAATAACTTAGACTAGCAAGCTGAACTGGTGTTAACCCTTTTCACTGAACTCATTGCGGTGTGGTGGTGATTAATGGGTGGTACTTATCCTTGCACAAAGATGAATGGACATTGCATAGTCATGGACATTGAAATTAATTTGAATAAACAATTGAAAAAGAAGGAATCAAGTGGACTTGTGGAATTTGTAACAAGGACTTTGGAGGCGTAAAACTAATTTTCTTTTGGAAATGTAATTGAGTAAATGTAAAAGCATTTCAATAATCAATAAAAAGTATGATACATATACATTTTCTAAGCCGCTTAACCTCCTAGATTGCTGGGACGATGAAGCCTATCCCAGTACTCATAGGGGACTCTGGACTTCGGTAGTTTTTTGACCTGACTTGACCTTCTACTGAAGTTGTTTTTGGGGAATGAACTTTTAGTTATACTTGAGTCACTATATCAGTGTTATTTCAAGGAAGCATCTTGACAAGATAATACTTAAATACTTAAGTATGAATTTAGGCTATTCTACCCTCCTCTGAATAAGATATGAGGATGCTCACAGTGAAAATGACAAGCACTTCATAACCAGTCAAGGAAAAAATATAGCCACAAGAGCTTATGAAGAATATTTCTTGAAATATTATTAATTTTACCTCCCATCCTATTAAGTTAGTTTTTTTTGTTTGTTTACCTTTGGGTAAATAAGTGGGTTTGGGCTTGGTTGGGGGAAGCTTGCAGAAAATCTAATTTAAAAATATGTTTTTTCGTTACTGTACTTGTGTACCTTTTTCAAGTATCTATACTGTTATGAAGTATTTCCATTTTTTTTATTTTTACATTCTCTCTACCACATTTCATAGTAAAATATCCTACTTTTACTTTACTACTTTCTGCAAGATACTGTAAAGCAAAATCTAGATTTTCTATAATATACAAAAGAATAAGATGTACTTTCACAAATAAATCAAAACAAGTCATAGTGCACCTTTCACTAAATCCCTCACCTAAATACCAAATATCTAATCGTAGCCTAGCAACGGTAACTAGGCACAGGTCATTTTGACAAGCTTTCAGAGTTAAAGAAAAATGTGTAACATTGTGCAGGATATTGTAACCTCTTTCTGCAGGCCCCCTAGTGGACATTCTGCAGGCTGAATGTAAATTGATGTTTATATTTTCTAAATACAATCCAGTAAAATATGTTTTTTCTCATAACTCTGTTATCAGATTAACTTGGGCATGGTTGGCTCTCTTTGTGTGAAATGTTGCGGCTCTGTGTTGAGCTGCTAGTGAGCAATGAGGGCTGAAACGGGAGCCGTTAGAACCAATTCTATCTCTCCAAGATAAAATGGATATAAAATTGCAGCATTCTTCATAGCAAAAAAAAAAGTACAACTAATATAAACAAATGCCATTTAAACACAATAAGCACCATTTTTGATTGTTTGAATGTCGACTTGCTTGCTTGCCCAGGAAGACAAAAAAATTCCATCAAAAAATATTTTCCATCAATATTACTAAAGAAAAAATGCGCAGTTCAACTGATGGACCTCTTCCAAAATAGGAAGGAATTTCATGTTATGGCTGCTGTGAAAAAGGGTTAAATCTGGTGTTCCAGGAGCTGAGGAGGAAGGACGAAATTTTACCCATTTCCTATACTGATGTTGGAATGTTACTATACTTGTACTTTTAATACTTAAGAACGTTTAAAAGCAAGTACTTTTGTACTTTAACTCAAGTAGAAATAACAATAAAGCACTTTTACTTTAAAGTGTATCTCTACACTTTTAAACAAGATGGTTTCTCAAGGGTTCTTTTCCATATAGAACCATGAACACTTAAAGAACCATTTGCATGCCAAAAGAGTTCTTTGCAAGACGAAATGGTTCTTCAGACCGGTAGAGAATGCGTTGCATATGTTTCTATATAGGACCCAAAAGGGCACTTTTATTGTTACAAGCTTGACATCATAATAATAGCAGAACCACTTTGAGTGCTATATAGAACCATTGACTTTATTGAGAACCCTTCAAGAATGTCCTGTCTCTAGTTATGTGATCTGCACTTACACAACACAGCTGCAAAGCATACAAAACCTTGCCTGAGTAAAATGTGGAAAAAAGTGACAGACAAAAAAGGACCAAAAGGAAATACTGAATCTTAAAAATAGTGAACATATCTAATATTTCTCATAATGATAGTGTTGTAATAATACAGCAAGATTATTCAGCCGCTGTCTGGGCTTTTTTTACTGATGTAAAGTGATCTTATCAAGTGAAATGGTTTTATTGCACAGGCAGATAATGTTGCTTGTTTCAAGATGCTTGAAAGAAGTCAAATTATCTACCAGTGCAGAAAGATCATTTCACTTGATAAGATCAATTTACATAGTAAAATGTATATAAATAGGCTGAATAATCTGCTAATATTCTTATAGCAGTCTCATAATGAGAAATATTAGATATTATGATGAGATGCCTTTACTTGCCAAGATACTGTTTTTTGCAGTGTAGTGGCAGCATATCTCATGACGCATATTATGCGCAATGATTTCTGGCACAAATGACAAACTAGTAATAAACAATATTAAAATACATAAAAGAATCAGTTTCATACGAAATTAATTTGGGGGGAATTCACATAAATACAATAGGGTTTAACTCTTATACGAGTCCAGCACAGGTTTTCCTGTCCAATCATCTTAATCCGACTCAGTGGGTAAGAGGTTTACTAGAACAGGGAAACTTGCCGGACTTGGCTGGAACTGGACACCCCTGGTTTAGACTACATTTTTTCTGAGGTTGCAGTGCATGCTGTTTTCACTCACATGTCTCATTAAAGCGATGGAATGGGTTCTGTCTTGTAAGTAATTCTAAATGAGCCAGAGTGATTAGCTTTTGCTTAAACTCGCTTAAACA
>JAILXH010152349.1:0-14492 GCA_023558415.1 Piaractus mesopotamicus
TGAACATACATCTGCATTCAAACAGACCCAATTTAGATGGATGCCAAAGGGTCTAAAGGAACTCACAGACTCTCCATTAATTTCTATGTCTTATTTCTCTCCACAATCACAACACAAAGAAATACTTTCTGAAAAGCATAAAATTACTTTGGTCAAAATCATATTCCAATGTGCATTACCTGACCATGTTAATATAATCATTTGTGATAAAATTATAATCTATGTAATGCATAATACATTCTACTCAGTTTAAATATCTCAGTGGTAGAAATGAAAAATTTGGTGTAGCATTTTAAAAGTGCTCACTGCAGCACTGTCAGGCCTTTGTTACTAGGCTAAAAACCTTGATGAAAAGAACAAAAAATGTTATGTTGCATATTTAGTCTGTTGCTCTGCTACCTACAATGTTGTGTTGACAGACTCGACATGTTAAAAACCATTCAGCACAACTGAATACAGATCTCCCCCACATGATCATTCAAGATGTGGGTACAAAATATAAACCACTTGGATGAAACATGTACTACAACAGTACTGGAACAGTATTGTCATGTACTGAATTGTAAGAAAGAGGGAAAACAGAAGAGAAGGAAAGATAAGTACTGTCTGAGTTCTTTGGCAGTACTGCTCTGTGTTTGAACGCATACAGAGCAGAGTAGGGAGCGGATAGATGACAGAAGGCTGCTCCAAGCCAACCGCCCAAATTCCAGTTGTGTTTAGAGGACGCTGGCTGTGTCCACCCTCTTATCTACCCCGCCCCTCTGCTGTACTTAAGGCCACTGGTGTTTTTAGCGTAACATCCATCCTGAAGGTCTACTGAAAAGCGTAGAGGTCAGGCGGGGGGCGGTCGTAAATTCTCCAGCAGCGATTGGACAGCGGGTAGGGAGAGTAAGGCCCTCCCCACACCTCCTCCAGCACGGTAGCAGGCGTACCCCAGAGCGCCTAGCACTGCCCCCTTCAACACAGTCCGCAACACCCAGCCAAATCGAGATGGTGGTGCCACACTGATGGAAGGGATATGGTATTAAACAGGTGGCAAGGAGTAATAAATGCATGACATTGGTCAAAAACTGGTTTGATTAGTCAGAAAAAAAAAATGCTCACCTCATGATCTCTTGAATATTGAGCTCTTTGTCCCAGTTCTTCTCAATACCAGGAACATGGCCCATTCCAACCACTCCCACCACCACAGCAGGCACTTCTACGAGAGAACACAATTGCCAAAATGCCATGAATTCAACAAAAAAACTGGGTAACAACGTATTACCAATCCCAATAGGATTTACTCATCTGATTTAACAGCTGATGGGGGGAAAAAAGACCACAACCCTGACAATAAGCAGGCATTTCATGTGGTGCATTCCCATTTGTTACATATTAATCAAGCAATGAAAGCGCTATGCACTCCATTTTTATGGCATTATAAGGCCTTGTAGTGTGCGAAAGCTACAGAAGCATACTTTGTATACCAAACATGTCTTGGCCAATCGACTGTGTTTTGGGCAGGAGAAAAATTGTGTAAACAAGTTTTTCTAGTGAATTACTCCAATGGTTTTTTACTGCAGTCCTTGAGACCCACAGCCCTGTACAGTTTCAGGTATTCTCTGCTCCAACACACCTGATCCAGCCAGGGGTGCAAAACACGTCTGACAATTGAGGGGAGGGGGACCAACCTTATGTAGGTACAGCCTACATACAGCAATGTAAACATACAACTAGGTAAACAAAGTACACCTACAGTTTAAGCCATATTTTCATGTCAAGTGCTTTATACATCAATATTAAAAAACAACGACAATCAATATTATTAACAGGAATAGCAGCGTCGTGAATTTTCTGAGACATTTTCAGTATAGAAATTACATTTTTTTTTTTTTTTACATTGACATATTTTTCCATTGTCAACTAATTTCTGATCTGCATGCTGCTATAAATTGTTTAGCAAATTACCACAATACTTCTGAAAGTAATGATTTGAGCAGTGGAAAGTGGAAGGACTATAATAACTGTTATGGCAAAATTCAATTAACAATCAGTAGTAGTACATACATGTTTCAATAAAAACGTGGAGACTTTACAAAAAAAAGTTGTCCAAAACATGCTGTAATAATATAAATCAATAATATAATCCATGTAATTTTTGACAACCATTCCAGGAACCCACAGAATCTCTTACATAATTTTAAGAATTGGGGCAGACTGGTCCTTTCCATTCTTCTCCTAATTTTGTACTACTGGATCCAACTCATGAACAGCTTGATGATTAGCTAATAAGCTGGATCAGGTGGGTTGGGGGGGAATAGAAACTATAGAAACTATGCAGTTCAGTAGGTCCCTAGGACTAGAGCTGGAAACAACTGAATAATGTGGCAGTACGTATTACTCACTCTGAGCATCAGGTGGCGCCTCCACACAGCGGGCAGCCTGTCTGAGTGTGTGCGTGAGGTAGATATCTCGTTCCGCCACAATGGTGCGGTGCAATGCAGGGAACTCGCCAATCATCTCCGACATTGTCTGCTCCAGTAGATCTTTCTGTTTACACTTCTCTACATCTTCTTTACTGACAAAAAAGAGCACACATCACACATTGGGTTACAAGTGCAGTAGTTTTGTTTTTTATTTGTCAGTGATGTGCATATACATCTGTAAATCTATGGAAGTTTGTCTCTGTAAACTGTGTATCTCCTTATACATGAGATTTGTACAGTTCTGTTAATGTTGCAGAACTAATAATCTAATAATATCTAATAATATAAAGTCTGCGCATAAAGAGCAGATATTCAGAGTGAGGCTGGTTTTAAGGTACCTGATGGGGTCAGACAGGAAGCACAAGCCCCAGGCTAGCCGTGCTTTCTGCCACAGGCTCAGAGCAGCAATGGCGCGCTTAAACGTCACTGGGATTGGCCTGTCTCCAAGGTGGAACTTGCAGAAGGGCACTTTACCTGCCTGTGGGACCGAAAGAGAGTGTGAAACATTTTGCAGATTCTGCTGACTGTGTGACAGATTGTGAGCGTACAAAATATGCTTCCAATGGCAACAATAAGCAAAAAGAAACACAGCAAGTCATAAACCTTTTGTTTTGAATTAGACATTTGTATGTAGATGAGTGAAGACTGCATGTGTGCTTGTGTCTATGCCAACCTCTTTGAAGGCTTCTCTAAACTCTCCTCCAGGGGCCATGCCCAGCTGTTCTGTGATGTGAGCAGAGACTTTAAGCAGCAGGATCTGCATGAGGCCTGACATTACACCATTCTGCAATGGGAAAACAGCAGAGAGTGAGTATGAGGGAGATGATGCAATTTCAGGGTAACTGTCAACAGTCTGCTGTATGCCTTACCTGTTTAATGGCCTGCTGGACCTTCTCCAAGTTGATGTCTTTGGCCTCTTTCAGCAATGTTTTCTCATCCATCTTCAGCATGGATACCCTGTATTGGCACAACTCTACCACCACTACATCCGGCTGCACCGCACGGATCGTCTGTTTCAGCGGAGAATAGAGAAACAAAAGAAATAAAGAACTACCACATCAAGCACTATGCTAACACCTAATGGGAACACCGGAGATGGCCTCTCTTCCTGACAGGCTTTGGCAAATACAAACCTTGCTCAGAAATTCAAGGCACTTTTATATTAGAGGAAAAAGCAATTAAAAACCATTAAAGGGAGAAAATTATTAAGTTTAGCACAATGGGGCTGTGGTGTTAATTTACAGAATAATTATTTTATACTAATATCAGTGATGCAAACAAGTAAGGGGTAAAAAGGTGAGTATGTTGTGTCGAGAAACAACTGAAACATACCCTAAGTGTAACTTACGAAACCGAGTTATATGTCTGTGTTATGTCACAAAATTCAACATATCAGGAGTTGACATTTTCACATTTCTCTACCACATCACCTTAGAAAAACTGTGAGCTACACAGCTGGCTAGTCAGCTTAACCTCACTACCTACCTAGCTAAGCCAGCTATGTTGACCAACACACAACTGCCATACCTTTACCTCTACCTGCCTAACATTACTGTTCATTGTTATCACAGCCGGTCCTGACCTCCCCGGGGTCTTAAGCCAAATTCTACAAAGGGGCCTCCACTACAATCCTCCCTCCTTTAAAATAGTTTGCTCCATCTGATGGCCTAAGAATAAGTAGACCTATACAGAACAGAATGAGGTACAAACAATATATAAAATTATAGATAATACTATTATGAATTTTATCAGCTGCATCCTAATTTAAGCGTCCTTGGGTTTGTGAAAGGCGCTATATAAGTTGAACTTATTATTATTATTATTTCATATTCAATACATAATCAATAGTCAATGTCACTCTGGTGCTTTCCATTTTGCATTAGTTTTAAATAAACCTTGACTGAGAGACTAGATAATCATTATCTTGTTTTAAAATGATGGGCACCTATGAGGAGTGTGCTATCATGCCCATATCCTGTTTGGACTGGATTCCACAGAGGCCACCGCTGTGAGTTTCATTTCGTGCACGCACATATGAACACATCTTTATGCGTGATGTGGTTACCTTTCCAAGCTGCACTTTGTAAACACTGTTGCCCGTAGGCGTTAACAGCACAATAAACAGCTGTACCTCACTCTCATATTGTTGCTATTGTTATTATATTTTTGACCAGATGGATAGTTTCAGTTTATCCTCTCATCTTTGACACAAGCGAGACGCAGCGCCCTTATGTAATTTGCAGTGCCCTAGGCAACATGAATAGTGAGTTTATAGGGCTGACTGGCTGTTGTTAATAAGCATTCTGGACTGCTAGAATTAGTAGAAGAAGCGCAACTGACCTCATGTTCGGCAGACTCCTTGTCCCTTTCGTCTCTATTGCTTAGGAGAACAAACAGATAAACACTGAGGACTTCCCTGCCAATATTCCGCAAAGACCCACCCTACTCTACGTCTTCGCTGAATGCAGGCGGGGAAAAAAAAAAATTTAGTCCAACGAAGGTGAACAAGTCTTTCTAAAGTTTTGCCACTGTAGGTCATCCAACCGACTGACCCCCCACCATCCAAAAAATTTCTCCTCGGATCTGCATAAATCTGTGACCTACTCTGATCCTAAATGGCAAATTTCACTGAAAGGTGAGGAGTCTGCATCTCTAATATTGTAAAATATACATTTAATTATATTATTTATTAATTTAATTAATAATTTAATTAAAAGCAAATTAATAAACCTAAACTAACATAATCACACTAAAGTCGGATAATCTGCCCACTCACACAGTGCCTTTTAGATTATTCGATGGTCGAGGAAGGTAAAAAATTGTTATTTATAATATCACAATATTTAAGGTATATTACATTTTAAAAATAGTATTGAGGGAAAAATATCTTATTATTTTGGTATTAATATTTTTAATATTTATTAAGTCCCTTGCTAGACTAATAGCAAATCAAAATGCATTTCTCTCTTAATCCACAAGATGGTGCAGTCTTCTCTGGTGAAACCAAAGTTCCTATTAGCAGAGTCGGGTTCAGACAATAATCAGAAACAACCACTGTAGTGCACCAGTAAGAGTCACTGGGAGAGTTTCTTTTCATCCACCTGCCAGTTTAAACTGATCTAGACAGATGCATTTGTTAGCACAAAGCCTATTTAAATGTTTGTTTTCTTTACAAATAATAGCACCGTCTTAATATGAAAAAGACAATAAAGCTGTCTACTTCACAACTCTGCTTTGCTTCAATAAAAAGATGAGATGATCAAAGTGTAAACTTCATTAGATAAAACAAGTTCTTTTGGAGGATTAATTTGCAGTAAAAAATTAGTAATTCACAAAATATATCGCAATTTACCTAGCATATCACAAAATATTGCAGTGGAATTATATCGTTGCGGAATTATCGTGAGATTATATTATCATGGGTGAAAGTGGGTGACATGACAATATTTCATGTTTCTGTGATGAATTACACCACAAAATGCTTTTCCGAGTACATTGTACTTAAAAACACTGACCGAAAGCACATTTTATTTAAAAAGAGAGCAAAAATAGCTCTGTTTAATTGGATTTAACATGTAGAAATGCTGAACATATATTAGTATTAATAGTTTTGATACCAGTTTTTAAATGTGGCACTACTGTTTCCTTTGTCTGTTGTAACTTACTAAACCACAAAAAAATTATCTGAATCAAGAAAATGTCTTAAGTATTGTGTTGTTGTATTTTTGCCATATTGCCCACTTCCAATTGTGAGCAATTTCCACCCCCATTATTATATATATGAAGTCATTTTATTAGTGTGCAGTAGCCCTGCATTGCTGTAGTGCTATTAAATGCTTTGCCTTTTTGAAAGAGTTACTCAAGTTCGTTTAGACTCTGGATGATGCGCTCTTACCGTAGCTACATCCTTCTTGCTGCTGTCACTGAAGTGTGCTGTGCCCACCAGATAGACCACGCTGCCTTCTGGCGTAGTGAGCCGAGTTACGGTGTCGGGCAGATCAGGATTGGCCTGCCTACGCTGAGCCCGCACCTGCCATAATACTTCTACCGCCTCAGAGTCCGCTATGATAAAAGATGAAAAAGTCATCACTGGAAGATTCCAAACAGTTAACTGATCACACATAAATCTGCACAGTTCATGTCACTCAAAAGTGCCCTTTATATATGCACTTGTAATGTGTACTTGACCAATCTACTTCAAATCCGTCAGAAATAGCAACACTGCTTATAAAGCCTAGTAATTTAAATAACGCATGAGTGCAAACTTGGTGGCTTCATCAGCAAAACAGCAAAAACTCACTGAGTCCAAGAGGAAACCGAGGTTGTGCGTCATCCTCTGATGGGCCAACTGACTCATCCTACACATAAAAGATCAACCACAAAATAAACAACAGCAGAAACAGAGTAAGCAAATGTTTCTGAAGTGATTAAAAGTGAAAAACTCTTGTGAGTGTATGGAAGTTATGTTTCCAAAAAACAAATGCACTGTGCTGAATGTTACCTCACTCTTGGAAAAGTACATCTAAAAACAAATTCTCAACCAAAAAAAAAACAAAAACAAAAAAAAAACAAAAAAAAACAGATTCTCACCATATCACCACTCACAAACATGAACGCTGACTGTGTTTATAAAGCTTTTTTAGAGTACAAGTGCTGATCTAGGCTCTGTTCCTGGCATAACATCTTTATAAATAAGAGCACAATCTTATCCTATATTAGCATTTCTAATCTGAGAGGCTTTATGAGTAGAGGCTCAGATAAAACTTTGAACCCACAGCCCTTACAGGGTTGTCATCTTAAATGGAAAAGTTTTGAGAACATCCACAACAAATCTTAAGTCTCTCAAATGCTAATCACGAAGGGCCACAGCACTACACATTTTTATATCACAGAAATCAATACACTGAGCTGTAGTGTAGTCCTCCACAACTGGTGTCTGAGAACCACGTCTTAGAGCCACTACGTTAATGAACATAGTGACATCAGGCCTTATTCATACCTGGTGTTAACATCTGACTGACTTAACATCTGTCTTGAGTTATCGGATCCTAAGTGGACAGCGAGACGTAAAGCCATTCACACTTGGCATTTCCAAGTGTCTTGAATGTGTCTCCAGTGACTGCTTGTGACTGGACTTTGTGACTGGAGAAAGTGTACCATTTACTATGTCCACTTCTCACAGTTTGTTTGAAATTGCAGGTTAAACCAGAAATAAAGATTAATCATGTCAGATGTTTTTTTTTGTTCCCCATATTTAATGTTTAAGAACATTCAAGAGAAAAAAGAAATAAGAATAAGGATTGTTAGAAAAAAAGATGGGTGGCATAATATATCTTTTTATTTCTGGCTTTAAATCACAAAAACCTTTTAATAAGGAATCATGGACTTTTTATATCCACTCTATGTTCAGATCAACTAAGATGTATGTTAAAGCCATAAGTGTAAGCAAGGTCTTGGAGACACTCCTTAAGTTTTCAGTGCACTAGTAGGCTTTGGATATCATGTAGGCCTGTGATAAGCCACAATATAACAGTCCCTAAATCACTTCTTCGCACAATAATATGGCTAAAGCTCACGGTAGCCTATGGTCTACTGTTACTGCAGTACACTATTATTGCTGTTATGTTGGGTTACACTGAACAGTCTTTACATTGGATCTGTATAGTGATACATTTCTGTGTCATAACTTTCCACTTCCCACTATCTCAGGTGCTGGAAAACAGGTAAGCGAAGCTTGTATGGCCATAAAAGCAGCTATAAAACTAATAGGCAATTAATGATTTCATGTAAGATTACTAATTCAAAAACACACACATACACACACACACACACAATTCTTTTTTTAAAAAATTTAATTTAATTTTAAAAATTAATTTTATTCCTTTTTGAATTTTACATGCTTTACTCACTTATTAATTCCATTACCCAAAATCCCAAATGTAATCAATTAACTAAGACATCTTTGGTGATGTACAAAGTATGTTTCACAGGTAAAAACAACAGCCAAAGACTTGGCACAGTTTAAGACACAGTTAGTAACATAACCTTTGTAGCACCAGCACAAAACTAAAGCATCAAACTCTGGACACCAAACTTGTTTGTTTTGGCTGATCACCTACATTTGTGCTAAGGAGAAATTTGCTAATACTACTGTGATTGCCAAATAAAACTTTAATTTGACCCACTTATTAAAGGGAAAAACATTTTCGTTAAGTAACATGGCACACCACAGAAACCTAACAGGTGGTTTTACAAACTAATATTAAGCTGGTTAAAACACATAGGCCAAGTGTAGGGTAACCATTTGCCTGCACACTGACCCAGTCTTACCTCTGAGTTGTTGTCCTGGTCCATGGTGCAACGTCAATTAAAATTAATCCTCAGTTCTCTAGCAAGAGACAAGCTTAAGTAAGTCAAAAGTTTATTGGGGTGAATTAGAAAGACCCTAGAAAGCCACCGGCAGACACACAGGCAGTTTGCAGATCTGCCTTCTCTGTAGTATAGTAAATAATGAAATACTCTCCGGGTTCTAATGCTACCAGACAGTCTTCTAGCATCAGACAGGCTTACTTACTCGAATAACGTTACAATTAGGAAGAACAAAAAAATCAGAAATGCAACCAGCAAGGGTTAACAGAAAAAAAATGCAGGACGACAGATTTCATCAAACTGGCCTACACACCTGTCAACACTCCTGACTGGTATTAAAAACATCCACAGCCATGTTTCATACCTTGCTAGCTAGCAATTTTACCGGTTATGTTAGCTAACGTTTGTCTCGAGCTTTGTCAGTCAGATTACGTTGTGACAACAGAGCAACTATGAATAATTAACATCTGAGTATTTCGAAATGTTGCTATAACCAGCATAAGGCAAGCGAGGTAACTAACAGTCGACAATTTAGTTAATGCCAAAGCTGGACAGCCAGATAGCCAGTCGGCTGTTTCATTCAGCGCTGCGCTCAGACAGAAACGCGCTAACGTCAGCTAACTTAGCCAGCTAGCGTTACGTGGAGTAAGACAGCAAGCTAGCTAACTAGCCAGGTACATGACTAGCTCCAATCTCAGACCCCATTAATCGTGTCATTTTTTGAGGATTGGCATCTAATAAGATAGTCTTAGCAGTCTGCCATACCCGTTCGTTCGCATCGGCATTAGCAGGTTTAAAACCCTTTCTTCAGAAAGGTAAACCGCTGCCAGCCAGGTAGCTCGCTGAGTAACAGCTGTTAGTTAGCAAAGAGACTCAGGCAGCTAGCGGTGTTACTCCCGTCTGGTAGGTTAACTGGGGAGGGAGCCGACTTTTGCTAAAGCAGACAGCCCCCATAGTTTACTCAAAGTTTCTCGTATTGGTGACAGACCGTGTCACTAAATAATTACAACGGTACACAGACTAAAGAAAGACAAATAAATCGAAAACTTAGCGTGGGACGCGCATAAACCCATCTGAAAAAGAACAGACGACCAAACTTACATCGGACACTGGTGAGACAGTTCTCTTCTCGCAAGCCTCAAGGCCCGCCCCCCGCGATGACTTCTGGGTATTGTAGTAGCCTCACTGTTTTCCTCAAACTCGCAGATGTATTCACCGCTACAGGCCAGGAGGCGATTTTTATTTCGTTTTGGAGCCTGAACATTAGCTAGTTCATTCAGACATCTTTATTAGGGGTTATACTGTGATTCAGGACGTGGAGACGTCCTACTCTTTCACGGGCAGGTATGCTGCAGTCTTGGCTGTAAAAACCTGTAAGACGAAGAACTTTTGTAATATTTCGTTCACCTATGTCTTTTCTGATTCATTGTCCAATGACAAGCAACATCTTTGTGTGATTATTTGGATTTCAAGCTATATATTAACTGTGCCACTAGCTACCAATCGCTCCAAAATAAATAACTTTTAAATTATACACTGTGTGCTGTTTCAAACACAGCCTATTTCTTATCAAACTGATGAATATAACGGTACAGGGACGTGGACATGTGGGTGCTGAGTGGCTGCAGCGTTCCGAGATTTCAGGATTGTTTGACTGCAACTGCTAAAACCATTAATTTAAACAGTTTGAGCACAGTAAAGACCTATGTGTGCTTGTTATAAGGTGCAGTTTGTATTTTATTTTATGTATGCTACAGCGCATTAGCCATGCACTGTTTAATTTTCATCACAGCTCATGCTTTCTTTTTGGCCAACATCACTGATGGCTTCTGGAAGTTGCGAACAGATTTGCATGTTCCCTGTGCTTTCCTTTCCTCAGGGCAGTCTCTGTTCTGCCAAAACCAGCGGCAGCACTATGATTAGGCCCGGGCCTATCTTTTATACACTTCTACACTTTTATCACTGGCCCATTCAAAATGTCTGCTCAATTTATTTTCATACGTATATATTAATTTTAAATAATAAATTACCATTAACATGGGGAAAGTAAAAATACACTGCTTAAATATACAGCATTCAAAATTATATTTTTGGCATGACCACTCAAACTTCCCAGTTTCACCAGTAATCATAACTGTTAGGTGTTTGCTAATTATCTCTCCCTCCTGGGCCACCAGCACTCTCTCAGGCACCTACCTACAGATTACAGCGCCCATCACGGACGTCAGTCCTGGTGGCGCCACTGAATAAAACACTGACTTTTTCATTCAGTAACTTTTTATCGTGTTGGAGCAAGTTATTGGAATCACAACTTAGCATAAGCAGCTTACCAGTTAACAGCCCTGTGTGCCCTGTGTGCACTCTATACAGCAGCTACGGGCCAGACAGATATCGGCTGCAGTTACTGTGAGTGTGTGCGTGTGTTGTTAAGGGAGCTGTGAAAGAGATATATCTGATTTATCTGATTTAAAAATCTTTACTCTCTAATATAGTGAATGAGTGTCATCAGTTGCAGTGTTGTGGTATGCATGCCTGGTGCCCACATTTGGTCATAGTGCAAAAATGATAAATACACAAACATAAATGGAAAATCTTGTCACTTTAGAAAAAATGCTAGAAAATATGTAATTCTGAGTGACATTTTAACCTATATACCAATTAGGAATGTATTTTGGCAGTCTACATCATTATAATTCTGATAATGCATCGTCATACCACACGAACAGCTTCCGAAGGTCTACTAGATGAAACCCATTTCTGTTTTACAGCGGCCTAGTTCCAGCTGGGCTTGAATCCAAAGTTCAGTATGGCACTGATTGAAGTGAATGAGAGGTGTGAAGAAGATATATAGATAAAGAAAGTGTAATTGATCTCTAAACTCCTTTTATTGCAGCACTAACAATCCTTACAATGCTGTCCTAATAGACTCTAAACCAGTCTGTTACTTCACAGAGGAAGAGGAACAGTACTGTGTATAAGATAAAGAGTGGGTAAGATGTGCAGCTTCATTCTCAAGGACACTCACTGGCCACTGCAGGCTGCCTCAAATGTGATTTGTTAACCGATAAAAATCTGTTCATGTCCAAGACCAGTAACTGCACTCACTGTGCTCTTCTAGCCACTGAATCTGCTCTGAGAGAGTTTCTGTGGCCAGCAATGAGTTCAGATACAGCTGTCTCTAGCAGCAGCCTGAGCTTGTGTCCTGATGACCCTATATGTGGAGCAGCTACCTTGTGATCTACAGAAGTTAATGCTAGACACAGCAAAGTCATCATTATCACTCTCAGCTCCAAGCTCTCATTCCTTCCACTCTAAATACCATTACCACTGGCCAAATACCTGGTTTAGGGAAGAATGTTCTGTACTTAATCATTCCTTTTCACTTGAGGATATTGTGTCCTTCAAATGATTGCATATTGAAAGAATCCCAATCATGTGTTCCAGGAGCAAGTGCTGAGAAGAGTCTAAGGTTTAGTCTAAGATCAACATATGGTCCACCTGGCAGTGAATACACATGGATTTTGCTGGCCCCCGCACAGGCACTTTTTTTGGTTGTGGTGGATGCGCACAGCAAGTGGCCTGAAATTGCCATTATGTATTCTGCTACTGCAGGGAAGACAACAGAGGAACTTGGTGAGATATTCAGCCATTTTGTCTACCCAAAGCAACTCAGTGGGCCACAGTTCATGTCACCAAAGTTTGCTTCCTCTTTTGCAAGCTGATGGCATACAACACATCAAATCAGTCCCATACCACCCTTTAATAAACAGTCTTGCAGAAGGAATGTTACAAACCGTGAAGCACGCATTAGAGGCTTCTTGAGGCAATGCAACTCTCCAGCAATGTCTGAATAGCTTTTTGCTGTTGCATGAAAACACCACCCATGCTACAACCAAAGCCTCTCCAGCCACCCTCATGCTGAAACGATCACTATGTACATCCCAGGATCAAAGAGGTAGTACAAAGCAAAAAGCAAATAAGCAGCATATTTCTGCAGGTGAAAGCATGCTAGCATGTAGTTGCAGCTGTTTGGATTAATTCATCCAGTGTGATCGGCCAATACAGCACCATGAAATTAAGGAGTGTTGATTTTGTGCACTGTCGTTTAAACAGGAGACCAAAATCAAATATAGGCTAAAGCAAAACAAAGATGAGAAGGCAAAACTAGACAAATGATGCGTTTCTATAGAGTTTATAGTTGTGTTGTAAGGATCACGGTATCAGGGCTGTTTGACTTCAAATTGCCTACAAGTGTGAATAGCAGGCTGCACACACAGCACACATCTGAAAATCTGAAAAGCAGATCTGAAAAACACACTGATCAGTTTGTTTAATTCTAATTTTTCTTTTTTTTTTATGCAACTACAAACATTCAAAACATTTTTTAGTGATAATTTGTGTCAACAAACGGGCTCTTCCAGAGATTTTGGGCCCTATTGAAAGATATCACATTGGCCCCCACCAACTCACCGCCCCAGGCCACGCCAACTCTGAAGATATTACACTGTACAGACTTGCATGCAATTTTCTGCATACAATGGAATTCACTATATGATGCAAGACTGACACCCTCTATAAGTGATAAATGTGCTAAAGGCTATCTTTTAGTTTAAATGTAAGTCAATGGTAAAATGATTCAATGAAACATTCTCTTAATATTAATGACCTTAAATAATAAAAAAAGATATTCCCATAGACCACCTGCATTTATGCACCTACTTTAAATACAGGTAAGAACTGACTTGTTCTATATTTTTTTTCTTCCAATATAAGCAGTTATTTACATGGTATGCTGACATAAAAATGTTGAAAATCTTTATTAATAACATTTGTCAGTTCAAATGTGTATTATAAATCCCTCTTAAAAGGGCGTTTCTCTTGTTCATGAACTTACCAATTATTAACTTATATTTTTCTGAAATAAAACAGTGATTGGGGACACAAGTGGGCTTAAGTGGAACCAGGAAGTCATTTAAGCCTAGTCCAAGCTTTTTATTTATACTTCGTATCCTATTGTTTTACCATCAGCGCTCGATTAGTCCCAGTCTTCTCCATATTCAGCTCGTCTGATCACAGAAAACGCTAAATAGACTTCCCTTAATGCACTCATGATCAGAATTGAGCAGTTTCCTGTGATGTTAAACTGGAATAAAACTGTTAAACCATCACAAATATATTGTCTCAGTTTTCAGACAGAGAGAAAAATTGGTCCAAGGTGCTGAAATAACAGCAGACGTCCCGTTTCAGCACCACTTTTCTTTTTCTTTTCTCACTGCTGTCCTCACTGCCTTCCTCCTCTCAAATGGTTGTGTTCAGTGAGCCAAATGTCCACTTCTCACACAATCACACAATCAAAATATTGAAATTGCTAACTGGTAACCAATTCCCCAGATACAAACATTTTGCTAGTTAGTTAAGCTATCTAGATTCTAGGTAGGTTAGCTTGCTCTAGATTAGTTTGCTAGCTGCAGGTTGATACAGAACATAGAAGATACTGATAATAGTAGTGCTAATAATATGCAGTCTAATAGTAGGCTACAGACTTGATTACAACATTTGCATTACCATAACCAACATTAGCATTACCTAGCATTAAAGTTAGTTTAAAAAAAACATTCTGACTTATAATTTTAAAAAGCGAACAACATCACCCAG
>JAILXH010152349.1:16139-28088 GCA_023558415.1 Piaractus mesopotamicus
CCCGGGGGACTCCTGACTCAGCAGACAGGCAAAAAAGGTGGCAGCGGCAACGGTGGCAAGTAAAAAAATCCAGGCGGAAGCAAAATCCAGGGCGTGGAAGGAGTTCGGTGAGGCCACAGAAAAAGACTTTTGGTTGGCTTCAAGGAGGTTCTGGACAACTGTGCGGCGACTCAGCAGTGGTCGGTGTGGCTTCGCCCAAGCTGTATTCGGCAGGGGTGAAGAACTCTGACTTCAAATGAGGATATAGTCGGTCGGTGGAAGGAGCACTTTGAGGAACTCTTTTATCATGGGAGTCAGGGCCAGAGGCTTCTGGTCTGTCAGGTTCCATTTCCCTGGTGGAGGTCACTGAGGTAGTTGGCAAGCTCTTCAGTGGCAAGGCACCGGAGGAGGATGAAATGCTTAAGGCTCTGGATGTTGTGGTGTTGTCGTGGCTGACATGCCTCTGCAATATTGCATGGATCTCGGGAACAGTACCCTTGGACTGGCAGACCGGGGTGGTGGTCCCTATTTTTAAGAAAGGGGACCAGAGAGTGTTTGCCAACTACTGGGGTATCACACTGCTCAGCCTCCCTGGGAAAGTCTATGCCAAGGTGCTGGAAAGGAGACTTCGACTGATAGTTGAACCTCAGATTGAGAAAGAACAATGCGGGTTCCGTCCCAGCCGTGGAACAATGGACCAGCTTTTCACCCTCTCACAGATTGTTCAGGGGGCATGGGAGTTTGCCAACCCAGTCTACATGTGTTTTGTGGACTTGGAGAAGGCTTACGACTGTGTTCCCCGAGATATCTTGTGGGAGGTCCTCTGGGGGTATTGGGTGCCGGGGCTACTACTCCTGGCCATTCAATCTCTGTACTCCCGGAGTGAGAGCTGTGTTCATACACTAGGCAATTAGTTAGGCTCTTTTGGTGTTAGCGTTGGACTCCACCAAGGTTGTGCCTTGTCTCCACTCCTGTTCATGATATTCATGGACAGGGTGTCAAGGCATAGCCAAGGTCAGGAGGGCATTATGTGTGGAGGCCGAAGGGTGGCGTCTCTGCTATCTGCCAGTGCTCACTGGAGCGGTTTGCAGCTGAGTGTGAAGCAGTTGGTATGCGGATCAGCACCTCCAAGTCTAAGTCCATGGTCCTAGCCTGGAAAAGGATGGCATGCCCACTTCAGGTAAAGGGAAAGAACTTGGCCCAGGTGGAGGAGTTTTAGTATCTTGGGGTCTTGTTCACGAGTGATGGGAAGAGGGATCGTCCGCAGGCTGGGACCAGTTGGCGGTAGTAATGCGGTCACTGTACTGGACTGTAGTGGTGAAGAGGGAGCTGAGCCATAAGGCGAAGCTCTCTGTTTACTGGTTGGTCTACATCCCGACCCTCACCTATGGTCATGAGCTGTGGGTAATGACCGAAAGAATAAGATTGCGAATACAAGCGGCAGAAATGAGCTTTCTTCGCAGGGTGGTGGGCTACACTCGACTTGATAGGGTGAGGAGCTCGGTCATCCGGGAGGAGCTCAGAGTAGAGCCGCTACTCCTCTGCATTGAGAGGAGCCAGTTGAGGTGGTTCAGGCATCTGATCCGGATGCCCCCTGGATGCCTCCCAGTGGGGGTGTACCAGGCACGGCCTACTGGGACAAGACCCTAGGACCCGCTGGAGGGATTATATCTCCAACTTGGCCTGGAAGCGGCTTGGGGTCCCCGGGAATGACCTGGAGGAAGTTGCGGGGGACAGGGTCGTCTGGGATTCTGTGCTCTCCCAACTGCTACCACAACCCTATTTGGACTAAGCGGTTAATGATGATGATGAGGACTGCCATGATGTTTTTTTTTCACACCAATATGTTGTAGATCAACAGATCAGCAGTTTGTGAAATCCTTAAACTACCCCAGCCATTCATATTTTTTCCCCTTTGTGATGTTGGATATAAATATTAACCAATGGTGTGTCTGTATGATTTGTCACACTGCACCACTGCCACATGATGCATGAAGTTAGAGTTCCTCAGTCAAATAACATGTTTGATTGATATTCCAAGTGAAAAGAAGTACACAAGCAAATAGTTTGAAACCATTTATCTAATGCCAGATTATAAAACAATGAAACTGAACAGAAAACAACTAAAACGAAAATTTTATCAGGCTTAGGTTAGCAGGGTCTGTGTGCTGGAGCAGGCCTCTCCCTGCCATGCCTAATCAAGTCTAAGTCAGAACATGACAAGTCCAGGAGGGAGAGATCTGCAGTTAAAAGGCCCGCTGTGACTGACATACATTGAGCTTTATACAGCACTAATTAAAGCTTTGCTTTTAATTTTCCAACAGATAGCCTCATCTGGACCACCTGCAGAAAGGTAAGTGGGCAGGACAGAACAGAACTGCAGAAACACAGCAGAGATTTTGGCTTTACTTACATTCAGCTTGCCACTTGACAAATCTTAAAACCTGAAACCAAAAAACAACTATAATACTGTGTCTTTTTTACACATCATTTTATCGAAACAATCTTTAACACGAACAAGGACCATTTCTTTTTCAAATTATATGGGATAAACATACTTGTTTCCAACATGATCCCTGTTCCACAAGTGAGTTCTCTAACATTTATCTTTGGAGGATCTGCACTCTGGGAATACTTCAGTCAGACAGTCTACGTGGATGTGTAATTAAATGTGAATAAATTCACATGAAAATAATAATTTATTGCATTATAATCTCTAGTGGCTGCAATGAAACTTTCTGTATTGTTGGTCACCTAATCATTGCCTCTCGGATGGCCAGAAATCTGAAATTTAGAACAAGATATAAACAGTATCTAAGACGCAGAGTAGATCTTAATAATAAATAAGTCTTCTTTGTTCCTAATGGTAGATCTGCACACCAGGGATGTAGACAGAATGATCACAGGCCTACCCAATCAAATGGGGATAGAATATTTATTAAGCCAAATTTTTAAGATAATGAAATTTGATTTATTTTCTATGAGTGCTGTTGTTGTATTATGGCCAATCAAATCCTTTCATCAGCCCTCCGATCACTGCTTAGCAATCATTGCTATCCTCTGTGAAAAAAACTGTGCGGTTTAAGAACATGTCATGAATCTGACGTAGACTTTTTCTTAGAACCTTTCTCAAGAACAAACATAGGAACATCTTGGTAAATGAGGCCCATTGTCATCAGATTTCTGTGAATTTGATATATACAATGCTGTTTTACTGTAAAGGTCACAGCCTCTTAAGCTTCCACCTGATCCGTCGATCACAACCATTTTAATTAAAGCCTGTATACCAACTCTGGTTCTCCATCTCCCAATGCTTATTAACCAGTCACTGCTTCTTGACCAGGTTCCCACTGCCAATAAGCTAGCCACACTTACTCCGATTCTCAAAAAGAATGAATCCAACTAACCAACATGATCCAACTAATTTCAGTATCTTCCGCCCAATTTCAAGCCTTCCATTACTGTCTAAAATTCTTGAATGAGTTGTTGCTAATTAACTTCAGGCTTATTTAGAAAGCAATAATCTTTTTGAACGTTTCCAGTCTGGTTCCCTGATCACCACAGTACACAGTACATAAACGATATGCCTGCAGATGCTTGTTTTACTATACCCGAGTGCAGCCTTCGACCCATTGTACTCTCCTGTTGAGGCTTTGTGAGCTGGGCATTGTGGGCTTTGCACTGGATTGGTTCACCTCTAACCTTCTTGATAGAAAGCAGTGTATTTCTCTCTCTGGCTTGTCCTCTTCAACTTCTCATCACCATGGTGTTCCTTTGGGGTTCGGTCCTTGGACCTCTCCTCTTCATCTGTTACGTACTGCCCCATGAACAGATCACATTACTTTAAGATGGATTTTCACTGTTACACAGATTTATCTCAGGACCAAATCCATCAAAAATCTACCCGTCAAGCAGCTAGAATCTTGTTTATCTGAGATTAAACTGTTTCACAATGCACAGAACCCATTCAGCATGCAAATGGTTCTTTTGAGTGTTTATGGGCTATTGTCTTTACTAAAGAACCCTTTAAGATTGTAGAATGACTATCTTTTTAGTTTAGAGGTTTTTTCCATCTTTTTACATTTCAGTTATGGTGAGTGGACACATTCTTAATAGTGAAGCTTGCTGCTTTGTTGGTTGTGTTTACGTGAATCTGCCCTTTTGCTTGATTGCTGTTGTTACGTACCATCATAGGGTGTGCTCTACTTGAATAGACCGGACTGCAATGACTCACTTGCAATGATTTAGCTGGATAGGGTGGAGTGACTTCTGACAGCATGGAGAGCCTGGATCAGGTCTGAGACCGCCCTCTAACCAATGTTAATGCAATGGAACTTTTCTGCATAGTTCGTAAAATCTTCCCAATCACAGCACAGCAGTAAGAATATCTAAGATAAATTCAGAAAACGCAGTTAAGGTCTAATTAATTTTTATTTTCTTTTTTTTTTTTTTTTTTTTAAAGTTTTTTTGTGACTACATACATTCAAAACATTTTTCAGTGACAACGTGTCCCAACAAAGTGTGACCAGTGACCCTAGGACATGTCCAACAACACTAACCTATAACTGATCACAGTAGAAGTACCATTGACTTGCCTGAAAACAACATTTAGATCCATTTACGCTACAGTTCATAATCTAAATGCAGTTGAATGTGTCTCTTAATTTAAATATAGTAAAGGGCTGACATGTGCAAGACAAACTACATGATACTTGTCAATCATATTACTGTTTCAATAATGTAACTGAGTATGTTCAACATGGCATGCAGCATATAACTATTACTTGGTTTTGCTTGTAATGTTGTTTTCCTTTAAATGTTATTTTCCACCCTACTTGTAGTGAATCTACAGTAGAATTAGGTTTTCTAGAATCCTCAAAAGACTGTAATATGAGGATATCACTATATGTAAATGTGACATTTAAGCCACACTTTACTCCTTTGAAGAAAGGTGATGGTATATTAATACTAAGAATGTCTCAGTCAGCAGTGCGTGTAATTATTTCCAGCTCTCTTTTACTGCTGGATGCTAGTGGTAACAAAGTTAATGTGTTAATAACACCAAAAATTATAAACACCACTACTCTTTTTTTTTTTTAAACTGGTAATGCATTTTACTAGTTTGGCCCTTCTTGCCATCCACTGCAGCACCCACATTTAAATACAGCTTTTAAATAGCAAGTCCCTCAAGTCATGCTGTGAATTTGTTTATAATAGGGCTGTCAAACAATAAAAATAATTAATCACAATTAATTGCATTAAATCGTGTAGTCAATTGTGATTAATTCACATTTGGTCAAATTTAACTTTGAAGAAAGATTTTTCCCATTTAAAAGCAGGGCATTTGTTTAAGCTACATGAGTGGACAAATAAGCTCCAGCAGAACGTACTTATTACCTTCAATAATTAAATATTATCCTGAACATGAAAATCATGTGAATGCGGGGTGACCCCCCCTGTTTTTCATCTTAGCCCCCCTGAAAATGTAATTTTCCCAGATCTATTCTTTCCCAAATAAACTAAAGTCCTCAGATTTTGTTATTCGTTTCTCTTTGCTGTTACCGCAGGCTGGTAAACAACCAGCAACTGTCCTGCAAGTTCTTCCCTTCATTCTGCGATTTTGTGGTTTGAATTGTATTGAAGATTCTGGTGTGAAACTTTCCATAACCCACCAATGCTGAGTCTGAATAATTGCCAATATTGTGGTCTTTGCTTATGTATATAAACCTGATGGCATGCATTAAGGACTTTATTAACCATTTATTAAGTTAGTGTGTGTAGGCTACACATCTATCTAATCAAAAAGAGGGGAGTCGAGACAAGGCCTTTTCCAATGTGAGGTGTGCTGCATGCCCTGTTATAAAAGGAAGGACGACTGTGAAATGAGAGAATAGCAATGTCAGATAACCCATAAACATGCTGAAACTGATATCTACTAACAAATAGAATAATAAATGATGACAACATTATTAATGATAGAACATGATAATGAGGTAAAATTAATTTCTAAATATATTGTAGCATTCACTGCGATTAAAAGAGACAGCTTTCGCACAAATCGTGGTGCTTTATTTTCCAGCTGTTGTTAGCCACAGCTGCACCATACGTATCATATACCAGAGTTTTCTTTCTCTAACAGCTCATTCACTACCCAGCTCACATCTCCTGTCTCGATTTCACGCACACACCGGGGTGGCTCCTAGCCCTGCCCTCTACAATAAGAGTCCTGAGCAGAATAAACCCAGTGAGTAAATGCTGAAGAACACCAATCTAAAGCTAACGTGTAAAACATTTCCTGCACACGCTAAAATATATATGTATTTTTTAAATTCCCTCCAAAATCCTAGAATCCTTGCAAAATTCTAGAATCGCCCCTATAAAACACACCGCAGATGCAGCAATATCAGTAATATTAGCCCCGAAAGGCACCTTCGGTAGATGACTCTAGACAGTGCTCATGAGAAAACTATGAATGGAAATCACTGAACAGAAATAGTAAAGTGGACAGCTCCAAGTCCCACGAAAGAAGACATAATATAGACACGTGAGAAGTATAAGAACAAGAGATTTACGATCACAGAGGAGTTGGAACATGCAACTATTGCTCTCAGTGGACAAAAGTGATGTCCAGTGATGAAAACTAGAAACTAT
This sequence comes from Piaractus mesopotamicus, assembly GCA_023558415.1. Classification (NCBI taxonomy): domain Eukaryota; kingdom Metazoa; phylum Chordata; class Actinopteri; order Characiformes; family Serrasalmidae; genus Piaractus; species Piaractus mesopotamicus. The sequence goes on from JAILXH010152349.1 coordinate 22,770, forward strand.
ATTTATACTATTTGGATGTTCAACCGGTGTTCACATGATTTTCAGGTTCAGGTTCACATAGAATTACCGAAGATAGCAAATGCAATCTACTGGAGTTTATTTTGTCCACATAGCTATAACTGAATGCACTGATTTTAAATGAAAAAAAAACTCTCTTTAGGGTCAAACTTGACCAAAAGAGACAAATGTGATTGACAGCCTTACTGGATACATATCCAACTTCTCTCTGATCTCTGACTACAAAGACAATGTTAAATGGACCTCAGTGAATACGCGGGTTAAAAGGAATTGGGCAGCTGGATTTTCATGTTTCTATACTTGGAATAACACTCCAGGTATGCTTTATTATGCCATGCCTTATGATAACTATTAAATACTTAGTATTTCTTCACAATCAGTGCATTACTGTCTTTGGGGTTATGTGTGTCAGGCCAAGGTACATCAATGAATTTCAAATGCTGTTAGCAGACTCTGTAAAGATGGTGTAACACATATCCATGAGTTCATTGTGTTAGGTGTTTGAACAGCTTTTTATGTGATAAGTCAGCTGGCGCTTGTGCTGGAGAGGTGGCAGTTTTCCTGTGTGGCTTCAGGTTTTCCTGTTAACAAGCAGGAATTCCCTTAAGTGCATTAGATCACATGTAGTTTCAGTAAGTACTGATGCCCTCATACATGTTTCATTAGATATAAATATGGTACCCATTTCTTGTAAGTGAATTCATCATGGTTAGGTCATACCGAAGATATATCCTGATGTGGATTCCTGCTGGAAGGATAACACCTAGTGAGCAAATGCACAAATAGGAGGTGGATAAAATGCCCAAGAAGCTCACAACAGTGGTGAAAAAAACGGTCTCATCCTTGGTTTGTTGTAACGTGTTGAAATCCGAATAGACGAGAAGGCAGGATGCATGTGCGACCTAGCAGTTTTATTGTTGGCCATTGAGAAGGCAGCAAAGTAAAAAAACAGAAACAAAAGAAAAGCAAAGTAAGGAAAGTACAAAAGAAATGAAAAGAACCACTAAAAGAACAGAACAGAGACCAAAATACATATAACAACTCGAACTAAGGATGAGCAAAACACACTACAAACAACACCAAGCAAGGAACAGACCAAACCAAGGGGAATAAATAGACAAAGAACACATGAGAAACAACTGGGGCTAATGAGAGGGTGGGGCTACAAACAACACTCAGGTGGGACAGATGACTGGGGCGGAGACACACCAAAACAAGAAATGCACATGAAACATGAAACATGAGGGACGACAAACAAATGCGGACAGACAAAAACAAAGACACAGCAGGGTAAGACAGGATGTTACAGTTGTAGAGTTATATGATGTTTATGGTGTGCTGAAGTGCTTTTGTGTTCTGTATACAGCATATTATTGCAACAACAATATTTGCATAATTAGGGACAAATATATTGCGTCAGATACCTGTTGAAATCCACAAACAAGTTGCCAATAAAAGGAAGGACACACATTAAAACAAGGTGAACTTGTGTGAAGTTGTGTTTGATGTTTGACATGTATTGTGAGGTTTATAAAACATGACAGTTGTCATTAGAAGTTATATTTTATACCCTTCCCCCCACAAAACCTTTGGAATGTCACAGGAAAACATTCCATTTAAGTGAGCACCAAGTTTTGCACTTAGTCATGGAAAAGACCTCTTGTTCTTCACTGATATGTTTCACTATAATGATCCTGTGGTTGCAGAGGAACATTTTCTGAGATACCTGTATGTGCATGCCACACATTTCTCGACTTGTCCATTGTACTCCACAAGCTCCCTGGTGGACAGTGCAAATCTCTGACCTCACTGGGTCCACCTAAAGCACAGTAGGTGAGAGGACTGTGTGTGCTGCATCGTGAGGGGTTGTGCTCTCAGATGAGGTGGTCAGTGCAGTGCTGGCACCCTCCTAAGGACTTGGTGCTGAGGTCAAGAAATGAAAGAAGTGAAATATGTGCAAACTCTGAAGTGTGTTACCATATGTACTTCTATATGTGTGTCTTCAGCACTCTCCGGCAGCAATGAGCTCAGCAGGTCTCTCCACTAATTTGTCCCTGTGGCCTTGCTCCTCTTCCTCTTCCTCGTACAGGGTGTGGTGGATGCTGAGAAGCGGGTGTGAGGGGTTGCAGCTGAAAGACACAGGCTGGCTCTCAGGCTCTGGGTTCTGTTTGAGAGGCTCCTTGGTCTTGGGGGAGTCGGACGGAGGCAAGCTAGCTGTCCCTCCATTCATATAAGAAGTGGTGGGGAGGGTCACTGTGGAGAACGTAGTGGTGGTGGACTGAGGAGGAGCATCATTCTTTTCTAAAGGGTTGAAGTGGGCGACAGTCATTTTGATTAGCGTTTATATAAACAATAACATATAGACAACATTTTTTGCAGATCGAGTCTAGTCATAAACTATTACATCTAACCCTGTAAACACATTTTCCATGGAGAATCACTGCTGACAGAATTAATAAGATGATAAGTGTTCTAATCTGTATTATCGCTGTTTTAGGTGAATGCAATATTCTTCAGAATGGGCAGAAGACTCACTCAATCATTTACCCTAAAAATAAACCCTCATAAGAAAGCGCATGATTACCAGTGAGAGCAGAGGAGACGTGGACTACAGAGTGCGTGCCCTCGATGTACACAGTGTCCAGAGAGTTTTCTGCAGCTGGTGGCTCTGGATTGGTCATCTCTGATTTAGGCTTCTGAATGTTTGCCATATATGGATGGACATCCAGGGAGAAATTACGAGTGTGCTTCTTCTCCATCCCATTGTTTGTTTCTGAATCTGTCAAAAATCAAGTGAGTTTAATTACATAAAGGAGATAAACCTGTTAAAGCTGATCAGGAACTGCTGAAAATGTGACATGGCTCCCCATTTGCAGAGTTTACTTATAAAACATAGTAAACAGTCATGGCATTACAACAGTGTTGTAACAATACTAGAAACTGGCCTGTCAGTTGCACTTTGCACTGACTCCTGATGGGGATTCTAAAGAGCGAATCAATTTCTTTCCTGGGGGTTCTGTTCTAATGAAAAAATCAATATGATCATCACTGCCCTACATGTGTAAGATGTCAAACTATTTGTCATTTACCTTTGGGTGGGTGTTGTGTGCTCTTGCTGTCCAGTAGAGGGGCAATGAAGTTATCTGCAACAGTCTTCCGCCGCAAAGGTTTAGGTTTATCTGCTTTGATGCTGTTTTCCAGCCGAGTCAGTGTTAAGGGTTCCTGTACAATCATTAAGACACAATGGATTTCACTGAATACATCTGAAACATGCTATTGAAATGATGTTTATTAGACAGTTCACCTTTGAGGATTATTATACAAGTTTGGACACACTTCACTGAAAGGTTTTCATAAGGTTAAAGATGATCTACAGGCTAATGCTTAACCCCTTACATGGCCAGGGACTGTTGGCAGGCCCAAAGTTTTATTGCACACTTCTATAACCTAAGAATAGCTCAGCCAGTTTGCATTGAAGTACCTGTAGTTGCTGAATAATAAGCCTGGGATATTAAGGGTTTAAAGACCCAGCACAAGTCATTTTAAATATCTGTCAAAAAACATAGATTTTGGTAAACAATTTCTTATGTCACAAGGAATATTCAAAATATGGTCTTAAAATGCGTTGTTTTTACTGCCTCCTTTCTCTGACAACTTACTCCATTTTGCTGTGTGGGTTTGAACCTTGGCATATTCATGACATGAATGACATTTTGATTGACAGCCTCTGTGTTGACGGTCATGGTCTAGTTTAGTTTCAAGTATGGCCTAGGGTGGAAATAGCACCACACTAATGCAATTTTACACTTATAAGCCAGAGAGAACAATGATACAGAATGCAAACTGGGGCTGGAATGTACAAATGTCCTACATAACATCTTACAAGTAAAAGACCTTGTAAAAACAAACCCTACGTAAGAACATGTTTTTAACAACCATGAGAAATAGTTAAAAGTCTCCAAATCATAATGCATTTTCCTGACATGTCAGAGTGTAACACATTGTCTCTAAGCTTGCTGAGCATTTTTGCCCAATAATAGGTAGAGATGGGTGTGCATGGTGCTGTAATAAAAAAAAACAAAAAAAAAAAGATGTTCAAGGTTGTTTTCACACCTATTCATTCATCATTCATACTTCATTTGCTAAAGTCTACACCGGAGTTTGGGTTTTTGTCGCATTGTATCTTTTTCATTTGGTCTGGTCAGTTTCCCAATGCAATGGCTGAAGTGCATCAAATTGTACCAGTGTGTGTTCATAAGGCAGAAACTTAGAGTGGAATTGGTGGAGGAACGCTCTTGTAGCAGCAGCTTGTTTTTTTCTGGATAATGGTTCAGTTGTTTGCTGTGCGCCCAAATATGGCAAGAGTGTTCAAAATGGACTAAAGAAAATCTTTGATCAGTCAAAATCAAACAAGGTAGTTGTGAGAGCCAATGAAATGTTTTTTAAATGATTACATCAATTGTACTTGATGTGACCAGGGACATGATCTAACAAGGTAAAAAAGGTTGACTTTAAGTATTCACTAAAGGATTCACTTAAAAACTGTGACATACAAGTAAAAATACATTGTATCATGCATCAATATTAAAGTCAATGTTATGTATGTAAGACATATTACACTCAATGTGGGAACGTGGACATCATCATGTTAGTTTCGGCCAACACAACACTGTAAATCCTATAGAGACACATTCTGCCATTTTATTATTTATTTTACTTATGTTAGCATTATGTTAGTAAGGTACAAAGTGAATTTTTCAATATGAATGACCAAAACATTAAACATCCATTAACTTACTGGAATATCCCATGCTTTATTTTGGTTGGTACAGGTTGTGCTAGGCTGTGTATAGGATTAGACCACAGACAAAAAAGCACCAGTTCACTACTCCTGACCAGTTGTCGGGAGAAAAAAGTTCACTACAGACCCACCTCATCTGAAACTGAGTGTAGAGGAGAATAGGTGCATTCCAATTGCGCAAATAGTTTCCTACAAAGTGAACAGTGTATACAGACTTTTTAAGTGTGTTACAAACAATAGGGAGTGGAAATGTTAAGTTCGACGGGGACTCCAAACTGCATAAGGTCCAGTGAGTAATGGTTTATTACTATGTGGGTATTTGGCAGGAAAGTTTACCAATTATCAGTCATTTACACTGATATAATTTGGTATTGTCTCATGTTTTTTCTGCAATTAAATCATTTTTACTACTTATTTGTAAATTAAAAGCCACATGTCACTGCAAAATGTAAACTTTGCTTTGTAAGTAGCCACCACTACAAAAATATTGCGCCATTATG
>JAILXH010152404.1:1538-13411 GCA_023558415.1 Piaractus mesopotamicus
TATGTTTCAGGGATACATGATTGGAATCAGCCAAGATCGGAATCGGTGGATTTTGGCTCCAAACACGCGATAGATAGATGGATGGATAGATGGATAGATAGATAGAACTTTACTGATCCCGAAGAGAAACTGCAGTGTTTCAGTAGAAACACATATAATTGCACATAAACTTACACACATTATGCAGAAAATAAAAAATAGAAATAAAAATAGACATAAGTTAAAGTATAAGAGAGCAGAAATAAAAGTATCTCTATTTGCATGTTTACACAGCATATGAGACAGATTGGGATCAGCAACAGGCCAATTTTATGACATAAACAACGTGAAACAGGTGAGTCCACTCATGCTGTATTTTACTGGTACTAGAATTAAACACGATCTCTGCTAAAACGCCAGCTGCCTCTGACTTTCAGCGTAGAATTTTATTTGATTCATGTTACATAAACAGGCAACTAATTTCAGAATCAGCCATAAAAAGTGTGACTGGTGCATCTCCAGTACTCTGTGATTTGTTTCTAAAAGTAATTTGTAGAAAAGGGCAGACATGCCAGCGAATGTGTTTTTGTTTAAATTGAAATCTCTTTTTAGTTGTGCGGCCACTACTATCAGAACATGTACAAACCAGCCCAACATTCAGAACATACAGGGGAAATGTTTCTAAATTCCTGCATAACTAAACCATTAAGTAATGTAAACAAAGATATAAACAAAGCCATTCAGAGGGGTCTGAGCTGTGAAATCTGAAATGTTCTACTCACAGTCAGAATTGATAGGAACCAGACATCTGAAAGGTTCAATGCCTCTAAAAGCTACATCACAGAAACCTAATAATGGCTACAAATATGTTGCATGATGCCTGAGAGTGTTTTAGGATAGTTTTGAAAAGGTTTTGACCTAAAACATAATGTTTAAAGCTGTTTATGGCAAAGAGGTACATGCAAGGGTTTGTAAGGCAGAACTGTACCAGTTTTCTTCCACATGTACCTCTAATTTACCATTATACGTTGCATGAAAACTCAGCAGACACATGTAGGTACGCTGTTCAATTTGAATAGCAGTTAAAATGATTATATTTGAGTTGTACCATTTCACACTGAACCACTCTGACTTTGTTCACATCTTAATCCGTTAAACTTTCCTTTGCTGATAATTATCCTAATGTGTGATACGCAGGGAATATCTGATAGAAAATACATGCCACCAACTGCTGTATCCTCCAGTGTAAGAATCTTCTGGTTTAAAATTATCATCACAATATTTAATGTTTAGTGACACACACAACCTATAGAGTATAGGATACTAAATGCTGTATATCTATATCTATATATATTCCTTTAAAAGATGAATTCTGCCTCCACTGCAGAGTTGAAAAACTGCTAAAACTCCTTCATGGGACATTTAATATCTTTGATCTAACGCACAATTTAATTTAACTCCAAAAGTGCACAGATGAGGTTTGATGTGGTGAGGAGCTGCCAGGTGAAGGTAGAGGATGTTGCTGGGTTTGACAAATTTGCTTGGGATTACTTTGAATATAAGCAACAGAAGAAAACTAGTTCTCAAGATCTGATTTGTTCACTGGACACAACTTTATTATTAGTTTTCAGTCATTAGTAGGAATGCTGTCTTTGCTGCTGAACCTTTATAAGAGTCGACGCAGAGTCCAATTTAGTCTCTTACCGGTTTTCCGATGCGAAGTCGATGGCTGTCTCCAGGAGGCCGAACTTGTTAAGCAGTTTGACAGCTGCCTCTCCCCCCAGATTCTTGGCCCAGAGGTAAGCCACCTGCTTATGAGCGCTGGCTGGCCCATGGTTCTTTGACACCTGCCATACACACATACAAGAAGCATAAAGAAGTATTTCAGGAAGAGCATAAATAAGCCATCACTGCTCCTCACCTGGACTGGAGGAAGGAGACTTATCACTTTGTTCAAAATGCTGTGAAAGAGCTGCTGGGATTTCGCAAATACGCCCTTACAATTTAAACTCAGGCTAAAGCCAAAATAAGTAGCTGCTGTTTTGTTTATTTTTGGTCAGCGAGGCACAGTTGGTGGAGAATCTTCTTAATGTAATGCTGAAGCACTTTGATGGGTGCAGTATTCATACCTGCTAAAGCTGAGCCCAGGTTACAGCTACAGCAGTGGTCCTGGGACGACACTCATCATTTGGTTTTTGTTTAACCATCTGATTTGTTTATGTATTATAGAAATTTTGCTTTATCATATTCTAAAGTGCAACATGTTAGCACTTCTGTCAAATGATCATCAATACTTTGGGTCCAACTGCACAACTGCAAACTGGAAAACTTTCACTTAACCAGCAATTTTACCTCAAAAAATGTCGGGACTCTAATCCAAACACACAAAAACGTCACGACAACCAACAAATCCGACTCAAACTTTCATTAACATTCTGAAATATATCACTTCAGAAAAACTGAATATCGGGTAGACTTCATTTGTCAAAAAATCTAGTTTCTTAGTAACAAAATGTTTATGAGAAATTGTATATAAATTGAAAATTCCAAAATCAAGTGTGAAAATGTGCTTCAGTGGTGGATATAGACAGGATGTGTTAAAAACCTGCCATGATCTGACCATTAAAAAAGAAGGTCTACATAAAGGAAAGAGACACTTATGTTGGTCCCATTGATGAATGTTATTTACTTGTTTACCTATTTACAACCTACAGCTGGACAGATCAAATATCAGAGCTCTACTGTGTGTTGAATGCTTTTGTACACAAAGTACTTGTGTATATATGCATATTTGGCACAAAACAGTGGAACTGATTTACGAAATGGTTGCTTAATTACATTTCTGTAGGCTAAAACATAAACAGGCCTATTATTTGTCAGGGGGTGTCAGGGGGTGCCAGGGGGTGCCAGGGGGTGCCAGGGGGTGCCAGTGGGTGGTGGGCGGGATCTTTCAAGCACCACTCTGAGATCAATGCCATGCTCTCCCATGCATTTCGTAGCTGTCATTTGTAATGATCTCCTGGTCTGGAACATAATTTCATTACTATTTCCAGTTGTAGGCTGGAGGTTTGGGAACCAGCCCTGTAACCGGAAGGTCGCCGGTTTGATCCCCTGAGCTGACAGGACGTGACTGAAGGCACCTAACCCCCAACTGCTCGATGGGGGGTCAGAGTTCATCTTAGAGCCAGCGTTGAACTTTTTTATCACCAAAATGGGCGAACACCCCAGTGTGGCAGAGAGCTCACACTGCTGCTTTGTGTGTAAATGAGATCGGAGCAAAGGATGTTTACGCAGACAGAAAGAAAAGAAAAAACTATGCATTCCACCTACTGATTTCACGCTATCAATAACTAGGGATACATTTGTAAGTGGTACCAGTCATACAAGTATGCAAGTCATGGCCCAAAAGATTGAGAACCTCTGCTTTAGAGAATGTGTCAGATATTCGACACATTTCACTCCCCTTGATTATCAGATCACCAAGAGGGTCAGATGTACATGCGCACATGGGCCCAGGCCAAACACGCCTTGATGTGACCACAATACGCACCTTTTCGATTTACCAAGACTGTAAGATATCACGCAAACTGAGAGCAGCCCTGCCCGTTAACTGGTCACTCGTGAGGCACATGGTTTAAAAGAGGCAATGAAATAATGGAGCCATCAAAAAGTTGGAGACAATGAACCACTAACTCTGGTTCCTTTCATGTCTCCTTACTGTAGGTGAAGCATTACTGTACACACACAGATGACACAGCAAGAGCATACCCGATAGGCTTCCTCCCACATATCATTAGTGCCATACATGTTGACTGCAGCCTTCCAGTCCTGGCCCTCGATGTAGTGATACTCAGCCTCCTGAAACCGCCCTTCAACCTCCAGCTCCTGAAAGGCACAGCAGCGTTTAGGAGAGCTGTGAAACCTGCCGGACGGGTCAGTTCAGCAGGTAAAAGCTCACTGCAGACAGAGCTCAGCAGACTAATTATTGTATAAACTCTCAGACAGTGCTGACCTCTTTAATCGCGTCGTCTCACCTTGGCTAAGTGAATGTGCGTCTCCTGCAGCAGGTCTTTGTGGTATCTGGCTACCAGACGGATTGTGTCATCATACATCCTGTTTTTCTTGTACATAGTGATCGCTAAATCGGGCTCATTGACCATGACAAATAGCCTGAAAAAAGCAGCAGATAAAACATTTGTAAACTATATTTACAAAGAAACAAGTGGTTTATATATACCTTATAGCATATTACACCACATCAGTGCAAAAGTCAGAGATCACACTTTTGTTCATTCAATTTCTATTCAAAATGGTCAGTAAATACAAGATTTTTTGGTGTACACTATTAGAAATAAATATTGCTCACACAAAACGAAACAGTACTCAAAGCATTCATGTTTGAAAGAAAAGAGAAAATCAAGCTGAACTGCATCGGATCTGAAAAAAACTGCAGGCGTTTCTATCAACTCTAAGGGTCTGAAAGAATGTGCACTGAGAAAAAGACATTAGAAAACAAAAAAGAAGAAAATTTGCACTAAAACACTGAAACTGGAAATTTTATACACTTTTAAGGTTTTTCAACTGAGTCTAAATTTGCTTTTGGAATCGTCAGAGGAAGAAAATGCAACCAACTTCTAAGACTGAACTCTGGAGGAGTGGAGAAATTTTCCTGCAGGTTTCTTTGAAAAGTCTCCTGAAAAGAATGGACGCTATAATAAAGGGAAGGGTGAGCGCACTGAACACAGAAAAATTTGACTAATTTTAAACAAAATTCTGTTAGATATGTTTTAGCTGCTTTTTTCTGACACTGAAACATTAATAACTCGTGGTTGGTAAGTAAACATATAAAAGGTGGTCTCTGACATTCGCACAGGGCCGCACTGGTTGGCTACCAGCTGGTAAAGCACAGCAGTTTAGTGGCTTATATACTCATGAACTAAGGAAATCAATATCTGATGATTCATTGATTAATGCTCATATGCCAATTTTTACAGAAACTGTTAAAATGACAGTGACCACCAGCTCTGATTCTTTCACAGTAATATATCACTGCTGTCTGAAGAAAACCTCGTATTTTTGTAATTTTGGGCTGTTTCTTTTAGTCAATTCATCATGAAATTTACAGACAATGTAAAGGACAACAGGCGTTTTCAGATTATGTCATAAACTGAAAACTGACAAAAACTGAGATACGAGTTTTTCTTCCGACTACAGCGAAACGCTACACTGTTACATTTGAACAGAAAATACTATTAACATTAAAATAAAGCCACGTAAAATTCATCCACACCCAACTTTCCAACTTTTCGCCTGAGGACGTTAGAACACTAAACACTAATGAAACTGAAGAAAAATAAGAGCCAATTAACAGAAACCAACAAACAGCTAAGAATTCTGGGAAGCTCCACCCTGAAGCTAACTGGTTAGCACCAACAGCCAAATGACAGCTCCTCAAAAAAAACAAACAAAAACAAAAAAAGAACAAACAAAAACCCTGCAACTCTTTTTATCTTAGATAGCAGTCGCTATGGCAACAGGCTCTGCAATTTGACTGGTAAGAGAAACATGTCAGAGACTTTTTTATACCGTTCTGAAACTGGTGGTTCACAGCGGAGAACATCTCACTGGTTAGATATGAGAAGAACACTGAACTAATATTAGAGCCGATTCTTTGTAATTGGGAACTGCTGTGATTTGATTGGCAAGAAATGGAGAAGCAGATCAAATCTGTATTGGTATAAATGGACAGTTCACTGAGGAGATTTCAGTGGTAAGAAATGAATCAGGTGCTGTTGGCTGATTGGGGAGAAATGGAAGTGAAAATGGAGTTTGAGCAAAATGAGGGTTTCAGAGGGCAGAGTCCTGTCCTGTCAGATTTGGGTTTGGCTAGTGCTCGGATGAAAGGCCACCTGGGACTATCAGCTTTTCAGCCTTGCCTTTATGTTGAACGTCATCTTTGAACAGAGGGAAAAATAGACGTCTTCATTGAACAAACAAGAAAACAGGAACTCTGAATCTATCGGGTTATAAAGTGTGCTGGGACACTGTTAAAGGTCTGTATTGTCAAACAGCCTCAGTTAAACAGCTTTGAGGACCCTTGATCTCGTCTGATCTCAGAAGCTAAGCAGGGTGGGACCTGGTTATTGCTTGGATGGGAGACTCTGTAAGTTTCTGCTGTTTAGTTTAATAAATTTGCCAGTTGAATAATGACAATATTTGCTAATTCATCCAACTGACAATATCAGTCAATAAAACACTGTTTAGCTAAATCTACTGCAGTATTCAATTTGTGGCCATCATAAATTATATTGGCTAATTACCATATATTAGAATATTCCATATAACCGGTATTGATCTATATTAGTGGGGCCTCAGGCTGACTTTACATAATGAAACGTTCACGCAATTTCAGTTGCTTGAAACCTACATGAAACTAAATTGTACACTGTATCATATAAAGCATCCTGCTGCTCAACTGAAACTTAGCTGCAACAGTTAAAACAGTTGCAAGTGTTTTTGTGAAACAAGTGTCATGAAACAGCAAATCAAAAAGCCGATAGCACATCACTTTATCACACTGAACAATATGTGTCCAATGGTTGATTTTACTGATCAATTGATGGTTTCCTGATCCATGAAAACAAATATAATATTCTCCAATTGTTTTGTGTAACAGTAAAGCTGCAAGGAATTATGTTGCAGGGAACTCACAACTAGTTGCATGAAAGTATCACCATAAAAAGCCAGTTTTACACATTATAGATTAAAACAGTGTAAAATTAGTGATTTTAACCTGTTTATTAGTCAATATGGATATGTAAATTAAACTTTATCACATTCCAAGTCACATTGCTTTTGCAGCCAGTGTGGAGAGGACACACTCTGTTATGATTGCCTTTGGAATGTAATTAACCCAGAACCACATCATACGTCACCTTATCAGAGTCCAATTTGCTGTCGATACACAACAAGCCGAACACTTTTCCTTGTCAATTTCTTGCTGTAAAACTTTGATCTACTCTGGCCTAAACAATGAGCACGAAAGAGTGACTGAAATATAAAGCAGCTTCCCGATATCCTTTCCATCCACCATCAGCAGCCATTTGCCAGTGAGGGCGATACAATCCATAATTAATTTCACCAGCCGGCTGTGTTGATCAATACCTCTGAAAATGGACAGGGTGAAACAAACAGTTGGTTCCAAAGAGTGTTTGTGTTCGTGCACCTTTCAGCCTCTTTGTACTTTCCCTCCTCCTCCAACTCGTACGCTCGACTGATGTAGAGAGAAGACACTTCCTCTTGAGTCATGCACTTCACAGCAAGCTGGGTAAAAAAATCATGAACAGAATTTTTTGTGAATTATATTCTTCATTTACAGATCAGAATAATTCAAGATCACCTGATGAGAATCCAGCAAAGGAATCATTAAACATTGATCTTAAACATTTGGCTGCGTTCTGAAGTTCTGCAAGTCAAACCGAGCTGCGGCCCGTTTCTCCGTGTGTGCCTTTTTTACTCTACGTGAATTCTGGTTCTCCAGAAGAACATCAGGTTCTTGCCTTATGTGCTTGCTCCCATCTTCCTGCTTGAGTGTACATGTCAATGGCATCTTTGATGTGGTCTCCCTTCACAAACAGGCGCTCTGCTACCTACAGATGCAGTGGACAAACTGTAAGAGTTAGCATGTTGTTATCGTCACAAAGCAAAACTTTTCAGAAAATGAAAAAAAATGTTCTTAAATTTAATGAATGTTAATGTAACAAGATCTTTTTTCTAAGCAATCTTTTAATCAAATATTTCTGTCGGCCTACAGAAATAGCTTTAGATATGACAGCAACGATATGCTAGGTTTCATGCAAGGGGTGTGAATGAGGGGTTCTGATTAGATATGATTCACAATTCATAACTCAATCTAACTAAATCTGTGTTTGATTTTTGGCCGAGCATCAGCGACCTCAGTAGTTAAACTCAATCTGAAAACCAGTGACAAAGAAGCAGATATCAAGTAAGGTTAATCATTATTGGTGATGACGCTGATCCAAAAGCCCCCCGAATGAGGTTTAAATGAGGCACTAAAACCGTCTAAACTAAAGAGACTCCAGGCCAAACAGTGACTCCTGTGGAAAAAAAATGAGTTGTTCTGTGGGCCTTGGAGTGGAAAAGGTTGAGAACCCCTGCTTTAGATAACATACCTCAGAATGATTTTTCAGAAAATGCTTATAATCTCTCACAGCACTGATACTGCGGTGGCACCTCTGCTGCTCTGCCTATGAGGACAGGATGCTGTTTAGCTGTCGGTGCTGCAAAACTCAGTTGTGTTTTAAAGTTTTAAAATCTGCACTCTGAGTTTTTTATTTACCGAATAAAGAGCTTCATTTGTGTTCACTGCAGTGTCTCCTACTTCATTCTTCAGTCATTTCTATAATATCATGATACTTAATCAGACTGAATATTTTTCAGGGGTGCTAATGAGGGAGCTGTAGCTAATCAGCACTATGTGATGACTAGTTAACTACTGCGCAAGGCCTCCATAGAGCATCTGCTTGTCAAAGCTTGATTAAAATAAACTGAAAGCCAAAACAGACAGTAGCCGTTTGGTTTATTTATGATCTGCAGTGATTGGGCTGTGGTTTGCAAATTTCTCTCTGCATTTTTCATGGCCATGTTTAGGGGCCCTGAGCCACTAACGTGCTGTGGTGGTTAAGCTGGAGTGGAATATCACATGTACTTGTTCAAATATCACACAAATTTGTTTAAACAAATTTCTTTTGTTGTTAAATTGTGATTAATTAGATTTGTGACATTTAAAATCAAATTCTGACCGATGTATACGATTCAATATGATTCTGTTTCCACTTAAGATTGTTGCATTGTGAAGAATCATAAATGATCCATCGAGAAAACAAATGAATTGTTTCACCACTATTTTACGCAGAAGGATTTAACACAGCTCTGGACACAAAAAGAGTTTGGAGCAACACTGAGACGCAGTATTCTGGACAGATCTGGCATTAAACCTTTTTCTGCAACTAATTTGACTTTTGTTGCAAATACCCTTTCAAAAGATTAATACCTGAGTTGTCTGAGCTGCTTATAATGAAAAAGACTGCACAAAGCATCTCAATGACCTAGAACAAGCCCACACATACTGAAGACTATAAAGACCTCTTATTTCATCGGCCAGGCGACCACAACCTTGATAATGGCATCAGATCTACAGGATTAGTGTTTATAACAGACAAATAACACCTATAATATTTTCATATCTCTTCACAGTTCGTGGCCCTTGGGTCAGCTCTTCAATTACATGTTACTTTTAACCTTTCACAAACTCAAAGTAGCTCAATACATGAGGGTCACTGGGCAGTTGAGCACGAAGGAAGACAGAGGTCATCTTACAGAACGCAATTTAAAAGCTGTTCACCATAATTAAAGGATGAATGTGAGACAGTCTCTGTTATTCATCATCATTTTAGTACATGTGCCCTGAGGCTCAAGGCCAGTCCAGCGCCAGTTCTCTCCTACCTCAAACTCCTGTATGGAGGCGTAGTGCTGGGCAATCTTCAGGTAGTACTTGGCTGAAGATCTGTCCTCCTGCAGCTCCACGATATGCAGTGCTTTCTTCCACTGCCGCGCCCCGATGGCTGCCTCCACTGCCTTGGAAGAGCACCTTTATCATGGAAATGGAGGAAAGACTAATGCAGAGTGAAGACCACACGGGTTTTAGCTCCATGAGCTGTATCATTATTAAACCTCAAAAAGTCAAGACAATATGTGAAACGCAAACAGAACCAGAGAGCAGGAATTTATAAATCCACTTTGATTTATATTGAAGAGAAACAGGACAAACCTAGCTGACTAGTGGATTAGATTAGATTAGATTAGATTAGGTTCAACTTTATTGTCACTGTGCAGAGTTCAGGTACAGAGTCAATGAAATGCAGTTAGCATCTAACCACAAGTGCAAAAGTATTATTATTGCAGTATTATTTACATATAAAGTGCAGAAGGACGGTATATAGTGGTGAAAAAATATAGATATGCAAGTATGAACACTGTATATATACATACACAGTGAGTGGAGGGCGTATAATGAAGGTAGTATGTACTGTCAGAGCAGCATATGTAAAAGATAAGTATGCAGAGTAAACTTGTACAGTAACTGTTGGTGCAAATATAAATAGAGCAATAATACCAGGATATAAAGCACAATACAGCGCAGTGAGTGCAGTGATGTGGTTAAAGTGACGGTGTGGAGGTCAGCAGGGTCACAGCCTCAGGGAAGAAGCTCTTCCTGAGCCGGCTGGTTTGGGAGCAGAGGCTCCTGTAACGCCTGCCAGATGGGAGGAGGGTAAAAAGTCTGTGGTTAGGATGAGAAACGTCCTAATGTTCCTCGCCCTGCCCAGGTAGCGCTTATTAAAAATGTTCTCAATAGAGGATAACTGGGCACCTGTGATGCATTTATTTGAGAGTAAGTCTAAGAAATTTTATTTTTCCATTCTCTTATTTCTTGATTCAGCAGAAATGAGTGTCACATGACGGACAGTGGTGTTTGGGGATACGGTACAGAGCGGTCAGAGATCTCTCCAGGTCAAAGATGGCGTACTGTACGAGCCTCGTTGGCGCTTGGGTGCGTCGCGCCCGTCAGCAAGACAACAGATCACCAGTGACTGATTTTGTGTAGCGAGAGCAGAGCTGCAGTTCTGACACTGAAAGTCGTTTAGGTTAAAAACAAAAAGAGGAAGTCATCAGTCGATGCGCACAGCGTCCCGATCTTTGAATTGCTGGGTCTTAATACCATTCTTCTAGGACCCCACGGTCCCCCCAACAGACCCCATGAGTCAGTGTCTGAAGTGGACTCAGACACTATCATCAGGTACTTAACAAATACTTCAAAAGCTGAACCAAGTGTGTTAGTCCAGGGAAAACGCTGAACTGTGCAGTTTGTAACAGTCCTAAAACTCACCCAGATTCTATGTAGTGGTTGATGGCAGCATCCATTTGCTTCTGCTGGACCAGGTAGTCTCCCCAGGCCTCCTCCAGCTTCACTACTTCTGAAGGGAAGGCAACACGTGCCAGCTCCACAGCTGTGTGGATGGATATACACCGGTCATGCTACTGGTCATGCTAATATCCCCTGTAGTTTGAGCAGTTTCAAAGCAATCTTGGCAGCACTTAGACTATAATCTCCTCAAACAACCCTCTGCGTTTTAGAGCTCAACCTACAGGGTTTTACTGACATACAGTGAACTGAAAAACAAAAATTGCTATAATTCCAAAACGGTTCACCTGAAATGGGGAGAATCTGCACTGTAATGCAGAAAGAACTGCACTTTCAATATTATTACAAACACTTTGCAAACACTTTTTTCCTACTCAATATCGTCTATGTCAGAAACAAGACTCTGCAAGGATTAGCGATAACTGTTATATCAATCAGTCCATATCAAACTGAAAGTCTCATATTTTCTTTGCAATGCAGCCACTTACTGTCGCACTCTGCACTTCGGTTCTAAACCACACTCACCTTTTCTGAAAGCGCTGCCTCTGCGATAACAATCCAGAGCCCTTTGGTTATTTTTAGTCTTCTCAAATAGGTCGCCTGCCTGTTGTGGTAGGAAAAAAACAAAGATCAGTCTTCTGGTACCTAACCCCTAACCCTAACCCTAACCCTAACCCCTAACCCCTAACCCTAACCCTAACCCTAACCCTAACCCCTAACCCTAACCCCTAACCCTAACCCCTAACCCTAACCCTAACCCTAACCCTACCCTAACCCCTAACCCTAACCCTAACCCCTAACCCGAACCCCTGAACCCTAACCCTAACCCTAACCCTAACCTAACCCCTAACCCCTGACCCGAACCCCTGAACCCTAACCCCTAACCCTAACC